>BLSH010256654.1:231595-256397 GCA_018402905.1 Glandirana rugosa
GAAATTTCGCTTAGTTCCACTAAAACACTAGATCCACTATTTTAACAATAGGGTTCAAAAACGTTAAATAATCTCGTTTAAAAAGAAGAACAATCTTGGTGTATCATTTTGTAAACTATAAAATGTAAAACACAAAGGAACAGCAAAGGAGAAATGTTGTCAAGGACAGTTTTAACATTCTTTATGAACAGTGGAAGTAGGAGATTGAAGAGAGGATGCAAAATGTTAATCTGTGCTTAATCCCTGACCTTTCTCATTTGAGTCTCTATGCTGCACAAACAAGGAAGCAACGAGATTGCTGACTGATTATTACAATCTCACTCCAACAAGAAGAAAAATTTGCTCTAATAAATTGCAAAAACTTGGGATAACAATTTTATCACCTAGATCACAAAATCACCTTGATTCGCTTTAAAGCTTTTAGAGTGAATGAATATTTCAACTTATAATTCTATTGGATAATGTAACCTCTTTTATACTCTGTGAGACAGGAAAGAAAATAAGGCTCTGTAAAGTAGTTATTTAGCTAAAGAGCTGGCATGAGCATGCTCAGAATTAATTCGATATGTCTGCACATCTTAAATAATGGCTTGACTGTAGCGCACTATGCCCTTCCAAATTACCAGGAAACAAAAGTGAATCCATGTGGAATATCTCCATTTTCTGACTTTAGTAAAGGGAAACATGATTAATTTCTGCCAAGTTCCAATGAAAAGTAAACCTGCAAAATCATATGATGGCATTTATATATTTGATTTCTCTTTCCTAATTTGTGTTCCCGAGTGTGGCTCGGGGTGGATTTTCAGTACCAAGAACGGTAACCCCGAGCCACACTCAGGATTGCATCGCTGGATCCAGGCAATGTTACTTATCTTGTCCCCTGGATCCTGTGATGTCCCCCGCAGTGTCTGCAAGCTGTGTCCGCCGCCAGATGACTCCTGTGTGCCGGGCTCCGTTCCCTGCGAGCGTCTCGTCGCACGGGGATGGAGACCGGTGGGAAATTCAAAAAGTAAAACACACAGCACACATACAGTACACTGTAATCTTATAGATTACATTACTGTATGAAATAATTTCATATCCCCTTTGTCCCTAGTGGTTTGCCCAGAGCCCTGCATGCACTTTTATATAATAAATGTCATTCTTTCTGCTGGAAACTTGAGAATGTCCATAGCAACCAAAAAGTGTCCCTTTGCGTCAAAAGTGTTACCGATAGTAAATAAGAATCATTTGCAGAATTGAGTGATACTGATTTTTGGGGAAATTTATCATCAGACACAGAAAGTGACAACAGCGACAATTCTGCAAATGAGCAAATTTCTGTGTTTTTGGTTTGATTACATTATTGAATACATTTTATTACTATTATATTATTATTTTTTATAATTATTTTTAGTTATTTATTATATTATAATTTATGATTTCATTTTTCAAACTTTTTCATACCCGGGATGTCTACTAGACTCTTGTTTGGACAGATTTAAGTGAGTTATTGCTAAGAATTGCAGGCCTACAATATAAAACGCCAAATTTTCATGCAAAATAATTGTACCGCTTTCAGCACCAAAATCTGACATAATCATACCGCCAGGGAGGTTAATGTGCTCCTGTTTCACTAATGTGAAAAGAAAAATATATGCTATGCCCAGCAAATGAAGTTAAAAGAATACGTTTAGTGGCCTTGCACTTTTCCACAGTGCTGGTGATTAATTTGGCCAATAGAGCACAAAGTATTAATCAAGGGAGTTTCCTGTAGGCTCAATTCATCTGATTTTTTCTCCATTACTAATTTACCATGCCTTGTCCAACATGTATATGTGTGTATTTGGCCTTCTTCATAGAAGAGCAGAGCTTTGCTTTCTCTTGTCAAAGTTGCCTTTAGGTCCTCAGGTACAGCTTGTTCTCCAGCATGTTCTACAAAGACTAGTGAAAAGCACATAAGGAACAGTTGCCAAATCCCCACTTCTCTATTCATCCATTGACACAACAGTCCAATAATTTACTGTGTACAGCAGGCTGAAACCCAGATAGTAACAGCAAGTTACTTCTGCTGTGCATAAAGAACTTTCATTAAGGCTGTGACACTAGGGCTTCTTTTCTGTGACCCATGAAATGTTTAGTGTGCCGCTCAGGGTTGCTCACTATGGAGAGTAGTGTGGGTGATGCTGCAACCACTACAGGAGTGCCAGCAAGGGATGGAACTCATTCCAGTTCCTGTAGTCACTGGAAGGAAGAGTGGAAGATCCATGGTGCCGCACATCCATGGAGTCCTATGATGGTAGGAGAGAGATAACCTCAATCTGGGCTGCCACCAGGCCATGCCCCCAATGTGGTTCCCTCCGCCCCCTGGAGCTTAGTCATGGGAATCATTTTCCACCATCTCAAGCATTGTAAAGCATTGGACAGGTTGCTCTGTGCAGAATCCTTCTTGGTTTCCTTGAAATACAACTTTTTCTTTGCCCTGGTGTCAATGGTGCATGCCCACTTGTTGATTTTTCTGGTACGCTCTTCATGCCATAAGTCCTGTGCTGACATGCTGGGGCTATGTCATTTCCCTTGCCCAGCGTTACCTCTGAGATCCAGCAAGACTCAGTTTCCATTCACAAACTGAGTCTTAACCTCATGTGCCTCATTACGTCACAGGGGTTGTAAAGCTTGCAAACACAGCACGGGACTAAGCAAAAAAAGTAAGGCTTGGCTTAATAATTACTGCACCTGCATGGGATTACATGCAGGGAGAAGAAAAAAGGGAGGAAGAACTTAATATGATGGCGACTACGCCCCGAAAAGAGCATAGACATAGGAAGTAGGAAAATAAAAGTAAGAAACATCCAATGTGGTTTCAATTTGCGACAAAATGATTTAAGACATTCCTTCTTGGTCTGAGTTCACTGTAGCTTTAATTCAATGCAAAGTACTCTATAGCCATACATTCACCTTACTCCTCTTTGTACAGACTTCTGGTAGCTATTGGCTGCTCCATAAATTCTACTTGAATGAAATGAAAGAAAGGGATAAGCTCTACATTAAGTGAATGTGTTAGAACTTGCAGGATTAGGTAAAACTGTTTGTGTATTGGATATTTGAATAAATATATACAAGGCTTTTAATGGAGAGTTACTTCCCTTTCTTAAAGCAGCATAGGTGTGCGCAGCCTATTGCATTAGGGTGTGCACCCTTCAGCTCAAACACACGTATTTTTCTGCAGCCTCATCTGCATGGGGCAGTAAATTAATGGGAAGTGCTCTGTGCCAAGTGGCTTCCTATTCATTCATAAACTTCAGATATGAATGGACACAATGAGCGAGTGTGTTCACTGTGTTCATTTAGAAAAGGAAGGGGCTGGTAAATTACATATTTACTAGCCCCTTCCCCCGCTCTCCATCCTGAAGCATCCCCTGCAGCAGCCGGGGGGAGAGGAGAGGAGGGAAGCCAGCGGCACTGTGGTGTGGGGAGGCCAACAAGGGGGGGGGGGGGTGGGCAGTAGGGGGAATTGTCACTGCACACAGTGATTAGGGCACACCTGGCACACCTCCTGCATATGCCTATGTATGCAGCTGTATTGCAGCTTACCAATCATTAGATGATCAATGCTTTAATTGTCCCTTTTTTAGGCTTTTTTTTCCCTCTGTGTTCACCTAATGATATGCATGGTAACACACCTTCTGTATTAGAGTGCCCCCACTCTGGATGAAGGAGCATAAGGGGCACAACTGACAGCAGCATTGTCATTCTGGGGGGAGGGGAGTGTTAGATGGACTAGCAGCTTTAAATACACTAACAAACTGAAGCCAAACTTCAGCTAATACTTTATAAGCTGTTGTAGCAGGTTTTTCTCCTTTTGGGATAAAGGTTTTACATATATAAATAAACGCTGATCATTGTAAGCACTCAATGCAAAAATGGTTTGTCTCATCCCCATGAACATAGAAGAATGAAAATCCTAAAAAAGAAAATTAATGTAGCCATCACATTTAAGAATTGGTGTGCTGCAACATAATAAATGTCTGCTTTTGGGTTTAATATTGGTGTAAATAGCAGTGGAAAAGGCTGGCTATTCAACAATTATCCTTGGACCCCACAGCTTTGATTTTAACAGGGACTAATGCTATGTGCACAGCATCCCCTGAGGCAACAAGCTTTATTTTCTCATAGTGAGACATCTTCTATAAAGTTTATTCTTTTACAGGTTCTGGAATTTTAAAGACAGATCAAAACCTTCTCACAGACTTCCCATCTTCCATGTCTCAACATCCCCTTTAGGGCCAACCTTAATATTTCTGCCTTCAATCACAAACAAGGATAAACAGAAAGGTTTCAGGTGAATTAATATCACTGCAAAATTGCCAGTTTCACTGTTCATGTAATTTTGTAAAAATTTTCGGAGTGTTATGTGGAGGTGGTGTATATAGGGTAGGTTAGTCTATTTAATGTAGTGCTCTTTGTAACATAGTTTCCTTTTCTTGGGTGTATTAGAACATTATCTGTGCACCATCATTTTTTAATCCTCCTTTATTTCACTGTTTTTCTTTCTGTGAAAAAAAATGCAAAGCAATGACATTAATGAGATTTCTGGCACAAAAAACAGTCCAGAAGTCAATGGCTCCCTTAACTACTTGCTGACCCGCCACAGTACATATACTGCAGTGAGGCGGCACGTGCAGTCACGATAACATACATGTATGTCATGTGCCTATTTTGGGTTTAGAAGCATGTTTTTTTCCAACTGATCCCCATCCCACAACTGCTGTGTGGGAATGTAGATCCTGGTATTCAGGGCCCAGTGTTCATATGATCACTATACAAAAACAAAGTAAAAAACGAAAAAAGAAAAAAGTTAAAAAAATTAAAATTTTTTTTTAGCATACTGTCACAGTCAGTATCCCTGATCACCACCACATCAGTCATATGATGATGCTGAACTGCACTGGTGACAATATGTATTAAAATAAATAAATAAATAAACTGAAAAAGAAAATATTCCATTTCTTCAATTTCAAAAAATTGTGACAAAAAATCACAACTTCAAAAAACTTGCCATGCCTCTTACTAAATGCCTCAGACTGTCTACTTTCCAAACAGGGGTAATTTGCAGGGATTTGTACTGTCCTAGCATTTTAGGGCCTCAAGTAATGAGATAGGCCATCAGTACATCAATTTTCAAATATACTGTATATACCATAGTTTGTAGACACTATAACTTTCACATAAACCAATGAATATAAACTTATTGGGTTTTTTCTTATTGAAGACATGTAACAGAATATATTTTGGCCTAAATTTATGACAACATTTGATTTTGCTGGATATGTTTTATAACAATATTTTTTTTTCAAAATTTTGTTTATATTGCACAAGAAAAAAAAAACAGTGGTGACAAAAAACCATCAAAGAAAGCTCTATTTGTGTGAAAAAATGTGCATACAATATTGCTTGTTTGAGCAATTGCCAGTTAAAGTAGTGCTGTGCTGAATATCAAAAAAACCCTGGTCCTGAAGAGTATAAAAGCTTCCAGAGCTGAGGTGGTTAAAAAAACACCAAAATCAAACCATCCCCCTTTGTTCATTGCCTGTAAAAAAAGTGACATTTTAATGACACCTCCTGGAATTTGGGTCATAAAAAATGCTCAATTTCTCTCATACATATAAAAAAAATTGAATTGCCATATAATGAAAGTCTTGATCATGTAACAATGTAAAAAACAACCGTTATCTCTTTATATTGAAAGATGGTTATACTTAAATATTATAAATTACAAAATACATTTTTTGCAAATAATATCCAAGTATTCATTAGTGTAACAGCCTGAAAAAATAGGAATCTACTGACCTACCATACAGTGATTTGTATGTATACAGTGCCTATTTATACCCTTTAAAATTTTCCACATTTTGTCATTTTACAACCAAAAAGGTAAATGTATCTTATTGGGGTTTTATGTGATAGACCAACACCAAATGGCACATAATTGTGAAGTGGAAGAAAGATGATAAATGTTTTTCTTTTTTTATTTTTTTTATTTTTTTTACAAATATATATGTGAAAAGTGAGGTGTGCATTTGTATTCAGCCCCCCTAAGTCAATACTTTGTAGAACCCCCTTGTGCTGCAATTACAGCTGCAAGTCTTTTTGGGGATGTCTCTACCAGCTTTGCACATCTAGAGAGTGACATTTTTCCCATTCTTCTCTGCAAAATAGCTCAAGCTCTGTAAGATTGTATGGAGAGCTTCTCTGAACAGCAAAAGTCTTGCCACAGATTTTCAATTGGATTTAGGTCTGCACTTGGACGGGGCCGTTCTAACACATAAATATGCTTTGATCTAAACCATTCTGTTGCAGCTCTGGCTGTATGTTTGGGGTCGTTCTCCACCCCAGTCTCAAGCTTTTTGCAGGCTCTAACAGGTTTTCTCCTAAGATTGCCCTGTATTCGGCTCCATCCATCTTCCCATCAACTCTGACCAGCTTTCCTGTCCATGCTGAAGAAAAGCATCCCCACAACACGATGCTGCCACCACATGTTTCACAGTGTGGATGATGTGTTCAGGGGGACGTTCAGTGTTAGTTTTCTGCCACACATAGCGTTTTGCTTTTAGGCCAAAAAGTTAAATTTTGGTCTCATCTGACCAGAGCACCTTCTCCCACATGTTTGCTGTGTCTCCCACATGACTTCTTGCAAACTGCAAATGGGGCTTCTTATGGCTTTCTTTCAACAATGGCTTTCTTCTTGCCACTCTTCTAAAAAGGCCAGATTTGTGGAGTGCAAGACAAATAGTCATCCTGTGGACAGATTCTCTCACCTGAGCTGTGGATCTCTGCAGCTCCTCTAGAGTTACCATGGACCTCTTGGCTGCTTCTCTGATTAATGCTCTCTTTGCCAGGTATTTTAGTTCAGGTGGAAGGCCATGTCTTGGTAGGTTTTCAGTTGTGCCATACTCTTTCCATTTTTGGATGATGGATTGAACCATGCTCCCTGAGATGTTCAAGGCTTGGGATATTTTTTTATAACCTAACCCTGCTTCAAACGTCTCCACAACTTTATCCCTGACCTGTCTGGTGTGTTTCTTGGCCTTCATGATGCTGTTTGTTCACTAAGGTTTTCTAACAAAACCTCTGAGGGCTTCACAGAACAGCTGCATTTATACTGATATTAAATTACACACAAGTGGACTCTATTTACTAATTAGGTGACTTCTGAAGGCATTTGGTTCCACTAGATTTTAGTTTGGGGTATCAGAGTAAAGGGGGCTGAATAAAAATGCACGCCACACTTTTCATATATTTATTTGTAAAACATTTTGAAAAACGTTTATCATTTTCCTTCCACTTCACACTTTGTTTTGGTTTATCACATAAAATCTCAATAAAATACATTTATGTATTTGGTTGTAATATGACGAAATGTGGAAAATTTCAAGGGGTATGAATACTTCTTCAAGGCACTGTATACTGTATATATATATATATATATATATATATATATATATATATATATATATATATATTCACAGAAAGTAATAATCCAATGTATTGAATTCTTAACAATCCCCTCTGCCTGTTGATTTATTTCTTGTCCACCTAACAGTTCAATGTTACTATTTGATTTGGCGGCAAATATGAACCAAAAGGTGATGGAAATCCAAAGAACAGACTCAATTACTGCAGAATAAAACTATATTAGTAATTCTTGAGGCAAATTAAACAGGCACAGTAAATACTTCCTTTGCTAAGACTTGCCCTCAAACATTGCACAGTGTCTGACACCCACAGATGACAACTAGGTCTAGGAGTAGATAAAAAACAGTTGTGATGGATATGTTTTCATCAGTAGTAGATATTGGCATAAAGATGTGTACAAAGTCTAATCATGCGTTTTTATTTTGTCATCTATAGAAAAGTCCAATAGTCAGATGGTGCCTGTATGTCCAAACATCCTAAATGTTTGTGGAGAACTGTAAACTTATAACCTACAGTACATGTTGATTTACTGGATCATTTAATTGTTAATAATTTCATGAACTAACTTAGTAATTGAAACAAGTCAAGTGATTCCATTTAAATTTGTTTAGCTGAATATCCTTGAGTAATTTAACCTATTAATATTCAAAGAAAGCTTACTAAATTGCTTTATTCAGCTTTCTCTAATTGATTTTTCTGAACTCCAGTGAATTTCACACAAAAGCTTATGCATGAAAATGTGTTTTGAAACATTAAACAACAAAGTGTGACGAGATAAAACATTGATTTATCTTCATTTTAAATGTTGATGGTTGTTCTAGTTTATCTATACATGCATGAAACTGAACATGCTATTCATGTGGAACTAAACCAATAAGAAACATAATAAAAAACACACTTAGATTTATTTACATGAAAAAATAAAAACGTTATGGGTCTTACAGTATATGTACTGTACAAGGAAATTTGAAAACAAAATGGTCTTCTACTTTACATGATTAGCCCCATACAAGTGTTGATCTACACAGTATTGCTTAGCTGATTTTAAATGAAAACTACATTTATGAATATGTTTCCCCACATTAGCTCCTCCAACCCAATAAGTTTTATCATCACTGACATTACTGACTTAAAATAGAGTTATCTTCTGTTTTCTTTATGGGGTAAGCAATTTGAGCACTGCTATGCTTGTACTAGCTGTAGTGATGAATAGGATAACATTAATCTGCATCAACATGTTGCCTAACAAATATTTGGGGGTAGTCCTATAAAGCCTATAAAGTTTTATTTATCAATTTAAATCTCTAAAACAGTCATCACTATATTAAACCGTGGTCTGGATGCGGACCCAGTAAAAATCCTATCTAGACCGCAGCCTCGCCAAATAGTTTCCTGAGTGTCCTCTCCCCACCACTGGCTCATCTGCCCGCTGCTGCTGATATCAGCCTTATTTACATGGGTGGAGTGGCAGGTCTGTCCCTTTCATCATCATAGCACTCCCCTGTCCTCCCCACACTGCCATACCTTATTCACACAAGATGGGAAGCACAGACAAATGGCGGGACTTTTCAAGCTATGAAGCAAGTGATTGGTTGCTAGGCAGTGGGGTGGTCCCAGAAATCAATCACATGCCTTTATCATGATAAGTGCTGCCCTTTGTCTGGACCTGCCATGCTTCCCGTCTTGTGTGAATAAGGGGAATACACTAATAAAAATTGGTACTTTTTAATATTTTTGTTATACTCATACATTTTGGGCCGACATAATCCCACATCAGAGGATCTCTGCACTGTGTGAATAAGGTAGGATAGTATGGGGGGGGTGCTGGGATGTTATGAGTGGGACAGTCTGTAATTGAGGAAGGACTGTGATGGGGAGTCTGTGATTTGAGAGTCTGTGATGGGGTTCTGTGTTGGAGGGGTCTGTGGTGAGGAGTCTGTAATTGAGGGGGATCTGTGATTGAGGGGATCTGTGATGGGAGGGTCTCTGATGGGGGGTCTGTGTTGGAGGAGGTCTAATGGAGGGGGTCTGTGATGGAAGGCATCTGTGATGGAGAGTGTCTGTAATGGAAGGGGGTCTGTGATTGGGGGTCTGTGATTGAGGGGGGTCTGTGATTGGGGGGTATGTGATGGGGGAGTCTGTGGTGAGGGGTCTGTGATGGAGGGGAGTCTGTAATGGAGGATCTGTGAAGGTGGGCTCTGTGATGGGGCAGTCTGTGATGGGGTGGGGGATCCGTGATGGAGGGGTTCTGTGATCGGGGGGTCTGTGATGGGGTATCTGAGATGGGGTCTGTGACAGCTTTGTCTGTGATGGGGGTCTGTGATGGGTCAGGCTGTGATTGGGGGATTGTGATAGGTTGGTTTGTGATGGGATGGTCTGTAATGGGGTGGGGGTCTCTGATGGACTGGTCTCTGATGGGGTCTGTGATGGGGCAGTCTGTGATATTAAAGGGAGGGATGTGCTATGAAGGGGGGACTGAGGTTAATGCTGTAAAAAAAAGTCTGTGATGTGAAGGGGGACTGAGGGAACTGATGCAAAAGGGGATCTGTAGTGTAAAGGGTGGACTGAGGACACTAAAGTAAGGGTTTGTTTATGCTATAAACACACAGGTCTCTTAGCAAGGACAATAGAAAACAATTGTCAGAAGGCTGTGATGTGAAGGATCTGAGTCATAGAACCAATATGACACTCGGACCTCTGCTGTAAGAAAATTTTACTGACCAGACCCCCGTGAATTTTAATTCAGTACCCCTGCTATAAACAAAAGACACTAATTCTACTAACAGTCAATGCTTACAGTAATGTTTTCCAAGAAAATTAGGTACCTGCCAGTCACAGGGACAATAAAACCCACTGTTTTCAAAATATAACCATGGTTGACACAGCGACTGTTTAACCACTTCAATACCAGGCACTTAGAACACTTCCCGCCCAGACCAATTTTCAGCTTTCAGTGCTATTGTGCTTTGAATGAGAATTGCGCAGTCGTGCGACGCTGTACCCAAACAAAGTTTTTATCATTTTGTTCCCACAAATAGAGCTTTCTTTTGGTGGTATTTGATCACCCTGCGTTTTTTTTTTTTGCGCTACAAATAAAAAAAAATGAAATTTTTTTAAAAAATAAAAAATTTTTGTTTCTCTCACAAAACTTTGTATACGTACATTTTCTCCATCACTGACGGGCACTGATGTGACTACACTGATGGGCACTGATGAGGCTACACTGATGGGCACTGATGAGGCAATACAGATTGGCACTGATAAAGTTGCACTGATGGTGGGGCACATATATGCACATATATGCAGCACTGATGGGCGGCACTGATAAGCAACACTGACGAGCACTGATAGGTGGCACTGATAGTTGGCACAGGTGGGCACTGATAGGTGGAACAGGTAGGCACTGATAGGTGGCACAGATGGGCACTGATAGGTGGCACAGGTGGGCACTGATAGGCACTGGTACATGGCACTAGTGGGCACTGGTGCATATAGCACTGTTAGGGATGGCACTGGCAGGCATCATATATGGGCACAGTGCCATCTCTACAGTGCACTGTATTGCCCTTACCTGGTGGTCTAGTGGGGGCTCCCTGGTGGTCCTGGGTGGCCTCCATATTGTCTCCCAGGTGGTCCTGGGTGGCCTCCTCATGGTGTCCTGGGGGGCTCCCTGGTGGTCCTGGTCGGCTCCCTGGTGGTCCAGTGGGGTGATCCTGAGGGAGGCTGTACTGATAAATGTTCAGCACAGCCCCCCGTCAGGAGAGCAGCCAATTGGCTCTCCACTGCTCAGGTCTGCAGACCTGAGCAGAGGAAAAGCCAATAAACAGCTCTTCCTATTTACAATGTGATCAGCCATGATTGGTCACGGCTGATCACATGGTAAAAAGCTTCCTATGGAAACCTTTTACCTCGGTCGGTAATGCGGTGGGCCAGACTGACCCATGGCACCACCGATCACCACGATGTGATCCCCCGCGGGTGCACAATCTCGGCTTATCCTGATCACGTCATATGACGTCCAGTCAGGATAATGAACCACCCGCCCCGCCGTCATTTGTTAATAGGCCGGGTGGGAAGTGGTTAATAGAGGTGAGGTCTAGGTTTGAGGTGGATTCTGGGGGGTTAGATTTGTGATCCTGGCAAATTTATGTGCACATACACCCAGGAAAAATAATAGTAAACCATAATGCACATGCATGCACCATACATTCTAGGAGAACAAAAGCTGGGAGAGTCAGTGGTTAAGAAGGATCTGTGTGTTATGGTAGACCATAATAATCTTAATAATAGCAAAATATTTTCTTGTATTAAAAGAGGTATGTATTCCAGAGAGAGAGAGATATAGATCATTTTGTCCCTATATAAATCATAATTAAAACCTCATCTGGAATATGCAGTTTAGTTTTGGGCATGAATTAAAAAAAAAAAATATCAGAGAATTTTAGAAAGTGCAGGGAAGAGCAACCACTTTGATTAAAGGCATTGAATAGCTCAGCTATGAGGAAAGATTATTTGAACCTAATCTATTCTCTCCTGAGAATAAACAATTAAGGGGTTAATGATCATCGTATAAATACATAAGTGGTTCGTGTAGTGAATTCTGTGCTGAGTTATTCATGTTCAGGTCATTACAGAGGACAAGGGAGCACTTTTTATGCTTGGAGGAAAAAAGTTTAACCTCCACATATGGAAAGACCTCTACGCAGTAAAGATGTAGAATAGACAGTAAACCTGTGAAAATGTGGAATAGCCATCCTCCAGAAGTAATTTCCACATTAGACTAGTTCAGGCCAGCTCAGTAGATTGTTTAAAAAAGAGCTGAATGCATTACTAAATGAGAAAAATATAACTGGATGCTAACATTTATAGGTAATAACACCAGGGGTAGTAAATCCAGGGAATACCTGATTGCCTCCTGGGTAATCAGGAAAGAATTGTTTTCTCTCGCTGGAGAAATTGGATCATGCTTTATTGGGGCATTTTTGCCTTCCTCTGAATAAACTGTGAGTATAGGCTAGTGTATATGGATGTTTTCTATTTTTCTTTTTTTTTTTTCTGTAATGGTTGAACTACATGTCTTTTTTCAGCCAGACTAACTATGTAACTCTATACCTATTTGCGGTCTTCGAAATATGGCCAGTGGGCTTAGAAAGGCTGATAAGTGGGCATTTTGTTAAGCTAGCCCTTTCACTACAAAGGGGGGCGTGGAACAGCCATATTGTTGGTGAATTGGAAAATGCCAGAAGGAAAGCATAGGAATAACTGACAAACTGCATAGGAAAATATAGGAGTTATATTAGGAAACAACTTTATTTCTAAATGCAAGTACTTTGGGCAATCAGACACTTTGCTGCCTTTTTAATGTAATTGGTATTTTTGGTTTAATTTAATTTAATTTTAACCTAAGGTCAGTGGGGAATTTTAGCTATTGTCCCAACAACAACATACATTCCTCTAAAAAAAATAAATTTTTGTTTTAGTGGTATTTTGAGGTTTTCATTTATTTTGCGGGTGTATTTTTTATTATTTGTTAATAGGGGCTTTAGGCTTTTGGTTCTCAAAGTGGAGCATTTCATTGTTACTGACCATGTTCTTGGAGCGTTGATCAAAGCACCATAGTGCATAATTTGAGAGAAAAAAAAAGTGAAAGAACAGTGTGCACACTGTAAGCTATGACTAACCCATTATAGGTGCAAAATGCGTAAGTTGAGACTTGCAGTCCACCCATACTGCTATTGTTATTTGTTTGAATAAAAAGAATGCAGAGGAGTGCGGCTGTCAAGCTTTCCAGCTTTCTTCGTCCATGTTCCTGCCTGCATGCAGAATACCCTCACCTGGTATTGGAGGCTACAGCAGTAGGGAGCAGGGGTTTATTCCTTGAGCAATGTTTTGATCAACAGTGTGCACAATGTGACATGATGTCAGTCACATTCATTGCACTTCCCTATAGATAAAGTCATGTTTGGGCATACACCAATTATGCCTGTTATCCCCAATTAAATCTGTCCAGTTGTGCACCAATTGTACACTGCTGTATCTTTTGTGGTATCTTAATTATTGTGGTAAAACATGAGCCTGGCCTCCTTTCTCTGAAAAATTTGGATTTAACCTTGGTTATCAAAATTGCCCTGCTGCTGGCAAAATCTTATACTACTGTATTATCTGATGGTTCCTAATTCTTGTAGTAAAACACTTGCCTGTACTTTTTGTCTCCAGTATGTTTTGTCCAATTATCCCTGATTAAAAATATCGTGCTAATGGCCAGTTTTACACTGCTGTATCCTCTGATCTGTTTGTTTTTTATTTATTTATTTGGGGTAATTCTTGGTATCCAATTTTTCCTCCATGTGCTTATAATGTAACTTATACTGTGTTCCATAACTTACAACTCATTTCACTTGTTGGCTTCTGGGAATTGATTTAAACTTGGAGGGAGAAAACTCAGATAATTGTTAAGAGCCCTCTAACAATAATCCGGATGCTTGCACACCTTATGAGTGTTCAACAGGTGTATGCAAGCCTACAATATCCCAAGTGACCAATGTGGAATCAAATCAGATGTATCTCTAATGTATGATTTAATTTGTACAATTAAAGGACTTAGCCAAAGGAGAACAAACTGAATCCATACTAGACACTATGGGGGAGTTTCAATGGATCTTTATGAATATTGGGTACCATACTGTATATACCCATACAGCATGACAGAATGTTCCAATTAAACTTAATTCCTGTTCTATAATCTCCACTTTGCATGCTCAGGTTTACTCTCCTATTTAATCCCCTATTCAATTTCAGTAATGAAGTTAGCTATTAAAAGGCATATTTACCTGTATATTTCCTCTCCGCACTATTTAACATCCATTACTACCATGGATCCCCCTTTTGCCAACAGGCTTGATGATCTCATCTTACTGTGCTGACAAATTAGCCAGGGCTTCCCTTTCTGTTTCTGTGAGATTATTCAGTATATGATCTATCATCTTACTGTGTCTGCCAAACATGTTTGCAAATTTCTATACTTTTATATATATAGTTCTATTGGGAAAAATGTAGTAGGTGTATTAACCACACTCTGGCTCTTCAATTGAAAATGCCAAAAGATAACATAGAAGTGGATGGTATTTTGAAAGATTTACATACTGTAACAAAGCTTTCAAACATAATTGATAATACATATAACGCATGTCCATTTTTAATGTAAATGTGCGCATCCTAACCTTTAGGCAAAAACCTAATAGGCCTTTGTTTAACATGGATAGTTCAGTAGTAGTTAAACTTACAGGTAAGATGTTGCGACCTTGCTTCTTCCTTCCCTGAGTTATCCCTCTACAATTGTGGTTTTCTCCCCTTTCCAACATCTGCTATGGGTGTTGTGATCAGGCTAAAAACGAAATCATGGCTGCAGTAAAATAATTAGGTGAATTTGATGAAAGCAAAGAAGCCAAAACTTGTCTATTAGCCTATGTAGAGCTCTTGGGTGCCCAAATGATGGATGAGACCAGTCACACAACCTGTTAGCAGCATTATCCTCTTTGGTTCTTCCATGTTTTGCTCATTTAGAACTTTATGTTTGAAAGTAATTTGTAATTTGTGAGTAAAAAACTGCTTATTTTTTTCTAATTCCTTTGTGCCCAATAACGACCTCAGGTAAATTTCCAAAACTGCAATCCATGGTTCCAACATCTTGTTCTCTCTCTGTATCACACTAAAGTGAGCATCATTAGGTCCCTGAGCTTATTTTATTTCATCATACTGCACAAATAATCCACACTCCCACACCTCCAGCATTTGACATCCTTTCAATGATAACTCATTAAGTTCTAATTATATCAGTTTTTGGGACATATTTTCCAGATTCTGATTTAATTGTAGCAAATATGACAAAGTTAAAAAGTCCCTTGAACCAGTATTTGCAGTGAATATCAGTTTGACCTCATCATCTGAATATGAAAGTAATCCTGTTGTTGATGTCTCATGAGTTGCCCCCATATGGGTATGGCCATATACTGTAGGTATGTTTAGTCCGATGGTGGACAGCACTCTACAAATATTAGCAGGTGCAAACAGCTGGGGCTTGCCTAAGTAGTTCTTGATGCATAAGTACAAGTCATAAAGGTTGCAGTACTCCAATGTCTGTTTTCTGATACTGAATAGGTTTTGCATTGTTTTTTCTTTATATTGACAATTTAACATGGTAAAAAGCATAAGATTGTTAGAAATGTATGAGTGAAAAACAACTGAATGGTTAATGCAACGAAATGTGTCACAGCTGGATACTAGTAAATTTAAATGGATACTTTGTAACTAACAATAAACATGTGTCAGGCCTCAGGAAGGGTTGAAGCAAGCTGGCAACTGTTATATGTACAAATGGTTTGGATGGTATGCTGTTTGATGGTGTTCAGATGTTAGAGTGCTGCAAGCTGATCACTTTTTTAAATGAATTGAGGACTATTTTGGCATGTCTAACTAAAACTAATTAAAGTATAATCTGTAGATACACACACAGTATTTAAGGTTGTAAGTATAAAGAAGAGTTTTGAAGAAATATTCCAGTAATTTTTAGGAACCCTACTGTTTTCATCTGAAGATTGTACTGCTAGGAAGGACAAATTTATTTATGTTTTATTAGATTTGTTTTATAGGGTATGGGCTTGCTTTTGCTTGTTGTTATCCGTTTCTACAGGATAGATAGAAGAAGAGCTGGATCAGCTATACGCTGCTTTAAAGAGAAGAGAAATGTCACTCCTGGGGCTTTCTCATCCTACTTCTCCTTATCCATACTGCCATCTTAACATATCGCGTGTCTGTGCAGATGTGGCACAGTTCTCTGCCAGATCTTAGGGACCTGGTAAAGACTGGCAGCATATTTGTGTGTGCAAAAGGGAATCCTGCACATGCACATACACCACTGGGTTTTGGTGTCTGGGACCTTGTAGAGATCTGCTGTATATTTATAGATGCATGGACATACCCCGATGTCTACACAGATGTGCTACAGGTCTTTGCCAGCTCCCAGAGACCAGCAGAACCTATATGCTAGGGCAAAATGTTAGAGCGCATATTTTCCCCACTTGTACAAATTTAATGTAAATCTGGATAGGAATATGAAAGCTGCCAGTGCCAGTGTGTCTTTAAAGCAGACTGCAAGATTTAAGGCTATGTTCACATTCGTGCAATGGATTTTCAATGTTATTTGAGGTGTGATTACTCAGTGCAGGTGCTGTGCAATTTTTGTGAAATTAGTTTTCAATTATCATATGATTTTAGTGCTGCACATCTTTGAATGTGCTTTTTATGGCTTGAGACTACTACTACAACTATTATCCTGACATAGAGGAGAATAGTTTAGCAAGTCTACGGACCACAAAATTGCACTTCATTGCACCAAAGTAGTACAGGGCCTTTTCCCAAATTCATTTTTTTGTTACAATCAAGCCTATTAAAGATCAAAGATAACTTAGAGATTATCAAAGGTGTAATAATGCACAATATTCATGTACATAAAACACATATTGATATGTTAAATGAATACCAACAGTTGTCTTAGAAGAATATAAATGATAAGCTTAACACAACTGGTGGAACGTTCATCAGAAAATTAGATTAATGTTTGATATACTTCTGATAATAGGGTTTTTGAATATTGAAAAGAAGAAAAGAAAAATATTTCAAGAAATATTATTAAAGGAAAAAGAGAAGCGTTGATAGAATGATAGGGGTGAGAGTGAGATCACAGTATTCAGCATACAATGATACTTAGTAATATTTATTACCTATCTATTATGTATGGTTTTGTACAGATCCATATTTATAACAATAACAGAGACATTAACAACAGTATTGCCCAGAGAATCGTCTGATGTACCGTGTAGCGTCATGTTAGCAGGAAAGGTATTTATTAACCTGAGGGTTACAACGCCATACGATTCAGCGGCGACAAAGTTGTTCATAATATACAGAGTATCTAAATGAGAGCCAGGTTGTCCACATTTTGTGGAAGCGTTCACTTTTAACCGTGGCAATAGCAATCGACTCTTCCATATTGTATATGTTATTCACACTATGAAGCCAATCTTTGATTGCTGGAACATATGATGTTTTCCAATGTTTTGGAATTAGGGCTTTAGCTGCATTAAGCATATGTCATACCACAGAACATTTGTACCTACGAAGAGAAATGTTAATAAATGTGTAGAAGGCAGCATTCAGGAGTTAATTATATTGAGGTTTCAGTGATTTTATGTATAAGGTTGCATACCTGGGACCAAAATGGTGTGATTTTGGGGCATTGCCACCATATGTGACATAATGTGCCCACACTTTGCTCACATCTCCAACATGTGTCTGATGAGGTGGGGAGCCATTTTTTGACCTTGTCTGGCGTAGCATACCAGTGTGTAAGAAGTTTATAAGCATTTTCTTGGAATCTGGTGCTGACTGAACATTTATGGGCCAAGATGCATGTATTGGTCCATTGTGGTTTTGTTATTTCAATGTCTAAGGCCTTTTCCCATTTCTCTTTGAATTTATCCTGAAATGGGGAACCTGCTTGTTGTGGTATAGAATATGAGAATGATGTTGCCTTTTTGCATTCTTCGCCTAGTAGACATATCTGTTCTATCGACGTGAGTGGCCTGGTAAAGAGGTTCTTCTTGAGTGGATCAGTAATGTAGTTATGTATTTGCCTGTATGTCCAGAATGTAGGTGGTGGATGGGATTCGTGAAGTTTAAGTTTTGAGAGTGGGGTTATTTTCCCATCTGTTAGAAATTGTAGAAAACTATTAATGGCTTATTTGCAGGGGTTGTTTTAAACCAGGGGTTATCCAAACCCAGTGGGAAGGTAGGGTTTCCTGCTAAGGGAGTGAGTGGAGTAGAAATTTTGTAAGTTTTGGTTAGTTTATGGAATATCTGCAATGTGTTGCCTATTAGTAGATAAGTTTTCAGTTCTGTTGGACATGGGTTCCACGGAATCCAAGGTGAATGTTGCAGTTGTGTGGACCCAGTCTTTGCTACCTTTATGGCAATGCCAATCAATGATTCTAGTTAAGTATGTTGCAAAATAGTATTTTTGGAAGTTTGGTAGGCCCACCCCGCCTATCTCCTTTGGTTTTGTGATCCGTTGGTGTCTCAGTCTTGGTGGTATATGTGCCCATACAAAGTGGGTTTGTAACATTCTTAATTTGTGAAAGAAGCTGGTTGGTATGGGGATTGGGAGGGTGTGGAATAGGTACAGTAATTTTGGTAGGGTTGACATTTTAAGTATGGCCGTCCTACCAAACCACTAAAAAAAAATGTCATTCCATGTGTTTAGGTCCTTCTCTATTGTGCTCAATGGGGGCAAAAAATTCTTACCGAATAACTTGTTGACAGTAGGTGTTAGCCATACACCTAGGTACTTCAGAGCGTCAGATTCCCATTTAAAGGGAGAATTTGCTTTTAGTAGTTTAAGTTTTTTCAGATGTGATGGTAAGATTCAATGCCTCTTATTTAGCACAATAGATTTTTAAATTTGATATGTATCCATAGATTTCAAAGGCTTTGGTTAGATTGGGTATCCTCTTGTGTGGGTTAGTTACATAGAATAGCAGATCATCTGAATAGGCAGCAACTTTGTATGATTTATCTCTTATTGTCAGGCCTTGTATAGGGGGGTCTGCATTTATTTGTCTAAGGAAGGGTTCCAGGGAGAGAATAAATAATAGGGGTGACAGGGGGCAGCCCTGTCTCGTACCATTCTTTATTTTTACTGTTTCAGATAGGGAGACGTTAACTTTTACCTTTGCTGAGGGACCGTCATATAGTGCTGCTATCCATTTTAGCATATTAGGTGTGAAGCCAAAATGTCTGCAGGCAGCCATAATAAAGTCCCACGCTACTCTGTTGAAGTCCTTCTCCACATCAGTAGAGAGGAGAAGACCCTTGACATTTCGCGTGTGGGTATAATGGATCAGGTTCAATGTTTTGATAATGTTATCTTTGGCTTCTCTTCCAGGCATGAATCCTGCTTGCTCTGTGCCTATGATTTGAGCTAGATTTTAGCTAATAGTTTTAAGTCCAAATTTAGTAGTGAAATTGGCCTATAGTGTTTGCAGTCTGTAGGATCTTTATTGGGCTTGGGTAACACGGTTATGTATGCTTGTAACAAAGATGATAATGTGGTGTCTGAGTCAATTAAGGAGTTGAATGCTTGCACAAATGGGGTTTTTAATAAGTCTAAGCAAGTTCTGTAATATTGAGAAGAGAACCCGTCTGGGCCTGGGCTTTTGCCTGGTTTCAGATTTTTTATCGCTTCAAGTAGCCTCATCTTCTAAAATCGGGTTCTCAAGCATCTGAGCATCAGTTAAGCTAAGTGAGGGGAGCTGGCTTTGGTGTAGGTATTCATTAATTATGTGTTCTCTATCTCCCTTCAATCCCTGTGGTTTATGTTGTAGTGGTAAATCATACAGTCCTGTATAAAATTTGTGAAATTGTGCAGCAATGTGTTCAGTGGCTTGTTATACAGTGCCTTGTTTATCTTTAATACCAGCAATGTTATGTGACGCCTTGGCCTCTCTCAATGCCCTGGCCAAGAATTTTCCACTTTTGTCTCCATGCTTGTAATATATATTTTTTTGAAAAATAGTAGCTGCTTGGCCTTTGCTTCTAAGTTTTGCTGTAGTTATTTACGTGCTTCCATAAGTAGTGTGGCTGTATTCCTAGTCAGGGATTATTTAATTTGGCAATTTCATTCACTAACTCTTTTATTTTGGTCTCTTTTTCTTTTTTGTGATAAACAATTTACATCACCGTGCTTGGTTATGAATAAAGTGTATATAGTCCTTGATGTAAGTCCTTAATAAAAAATGTCCACAGGTTTGTGCATCTATAAACCATCCCAAAAAGGTGACAAAAAGTGCTTGTGCTTAAATAGACATTGGTGCTCCAGCCGTGCTCTGTGTGCCCCACAAGGATGTCCACTCACCCCTCCTCCAGTGACCACCTATCTCTAGTGTGGTCAGATAAGGCCTATGGGAAGTGTCCCCTGTGGGTGATCCTGGCGTTCCACACCTCCAGAGATTAGTCCACCGTATGTACCGTTGTTTTGGTATGCGAGGACCTGGAAGACCCCCTGTCTGTTGGGTGGGGATATCCACTGCAAATGTTGCCATTGCTACTATAGTGAGGGGCATATCTACAGAATACTCTCTGCTTACCAAGTCCTCTGCTGCTGAGTACGACTCCTCACTGTTTTCATCATCCTTGTGTGCCGGCTCCCTTTTGCTTGCCGACATACTGCCTCGTGAGGAGGTCTGTGAGTGGAAGATGTCTGAGATGTTTCTCGCTGCTAGCGATGCAGAGGATTTCAGCTGCTTGTTCTGCTGATTGCGCCTGGTCAGTCTGCCCATTTTCTGATGCTGGATGGCCGGGAAATCAAGCTAAGAGCCACGGGTGCCGAGGAGCACCCTCAGTGTGTGTCCATCCTCGCCGCGCACCAAGCCACACCCTAATTCATTACAATTGTGCTGCATTGATGTGAACAGCCACCATTGAAAACAATGCTATTTCCATTGTCACACTATTTTGTGGGACTCCAGTCACAGAAGAAATAGCACCAGTGTGAACCACCCCTAACTGTTTTTCTTTTAGCTGCATCTGATTCTGGTGCTCTTTGGAAAACTGTGCTGCTCATTGTTTTTCTCTATTCTCTTCCCAGCTTCACCTCACATCTCCCATAAACTGATGTGAAGAAAATGAAAAAGAAACACGTGACCACTTTTTCTCTCTCATGTGGCAACATTTTTGTTCAGTTTAAGTGCAGAAAGAATTTGTTAAATGCTAGAATTGGGACAGCTAATACAAAACATGTAGGGAGAGTATAAAAATATAAACTGTTGCATACTGAATTTCTGATCTAAAGGTAACATCATCCTGAACTTGGCATCACTATCTTGTTAATAACTTAGTATGTAGGGAATTGTATAAATTCAGGATTTCACAATTGGACTTTATGAGTGCCAAAAATATCTAAAAAAAGCAATCTTTGTATTAAAACATTATATTTTCTCGTACATGAAGCATTCTCATGTAGAATTAAAAAAAAAAGCTAGATGGAATAGTGTTCTCAAACTCTCTGCGGCACAGCGGATGGCGCTTGACTCGCCACTTAACTTGGAGGAGATACAGTTGGCTGTGGCGGCTTTTCCCAATTGTAAGGCTCCTGGGAGGACAGTCTCCCCATGGAGATTTACAATGAATTTTTGGAGCAGCTGCTACCCAGACTGTTGAGGGTGTTTAATGCAGCAAGGGAGGGACACATTCTAAAACCCTCTATGACAAAGGCCAATATTGTGTTAATTCTGAAACCAGGGAAGGACCCCGTTGATCCAGGGGCATACAGGCCCATATAGCTATTACAAGCTGACATTAAGATACTAGCGAAGGTCCTGGCCCTTAGGCTGAATAGGGTTATTACATCTCTCATTCACGCAGACCAGGCTGGGTTTATGCCGAACAAGTCCACCGCGGTTAACCTGAGGAGACTTTTTCTTAATATGCCTATAATATGTCTAAGGCGGATAATATCAGAAACAGGGCACTACTCTCCCTAGACACAATGAAAGCCTTTGATAGTGTAGAGTGGCTATATCTCTGGGGGGTACTGAAGAGGTATGGGTTTGGGGAGGTGTACATCTCTTGTGTGCGCCTGCTCTACTGTCATCCCCGGGCAGCTATACATGAGGAAGGGAGGGTGTCTCCACCCTTCGACCTGCGGAGAGGTACTAGGCAGGGGTGCCCTTTGTCACCCCTGCTATTTGCCCTCGCCATAGAACCTCTTGTAATTCAGATTAGGGACAACCCGGGCATCACTGGTTTATGCTATGGTGACAGGCAGGAAAAAGTGCCGCTATACGCAGACGATGTGCTGATCTTGCTAGGGGACATGGACCGGTCACTGGAGGAGACAATGAAGACTATCTCTGAGTTTGGGAGGTTTTCAGGCCTCCAGATTAACTGGACCAAATCCGTCCTAATGCCAATGGATGGCACTCACCCGAACCGTGGCGAGATGGCAGGAGACATACCACTAGCCACGTCCTTTAAGTATCTGGGAATATGGGTATCTCCGTGTATAGGCAATTATGGCAGGCTTAATATCTCCCCCTTATTGCAAAAATTTAGAGATAGGATAAAGACCTGGAACTCTTTATGCATGTCAGTTGCAGGCCGGGTGAATCTAATTAAAATTATTCTCATGCCTCAACTACTGTATATGCTGCACAATTCACCTGTAGTAGTTCCACTAAAAACCTTTAGAGACGTAAATGCCATATTCCGCATGCTAATATGGAAAAACCGTCCCCCTAGAATAAAGCTGGAGCACCTACAAAGGGCAAAGGAGGATGGAGGCCTTGCGCTCCCGAATCCTTGGCTCTACTATCTTGCATCGCAAATGCAACACATGATAGGTATGATGTACACTGGCCTAGATGGGGATAGAGTCCCTGGCTCGGTAGAACATGCTTCACACGGTAGGCAGCTGCTCGGTCCCGGCTGCTTTGAAAGCATTGACATTGGGAAAACACCAGAAAGCTAGACCCACCTACAACTTAATGCAAAAAGTTTGAAACAAAATTAAATATTTACACGGAGAGACAGGATTCACTGAATATTCCCCAATATGGTCCAATGACACTTATGTGGAGCTGGCTAAGCTTCAGCACGGTGCTAGGTGGAAAAAGTACGGCAATGTTTACCTAAATCATATTTTTCACAATGGGGTGTTCAGATTGTTTGAGGCTCTGAAAGAGACCTATGGTCTACCTTTCTCAATGCATTTCTACTATGTGCAACTAAGGCATGCAGTTATGGCCCAGAGTAGAACCTCTGACTGGGACATGGTTTCCACGCCTCTACTTAACTTACTGACAGCAGCAGAAACCTCCAGGGGCTTTATTTTGCAAGGCTACAACATATTGCTTCGACTGTTCCTTCAACATCACCCTTTGAGAGTGAAGACTAAGTGGGAGGAAGATGTTGGGGCATTGGATGAGGATCAGTGGGCGGAGGCTTTGGAGGCGGTAGCTAAGTGTTCCCTAAATGCGGACCAGAGGGTGACGCAGTTATATACCTTACTAAGGGTGTATTACACCCCGCATAAACTACACCAGATGGGACTACTCCCCACTCCAGAATGCAGTGGTGCAAGCGGGACCATGGGAGTCTGATCCACCTGCTGTGGCGCTGCCCAAAGCTGCACTCATATTGGAGGGGTGTGGCGGACACCTTGAACAGGGTGTTTCGGGTGTCGATTGCACTGGACCCCAGACTGTGTATCCTGAACCTCCTTGATGAGTTGGAATGGGAGAATCACACTAGAGAAGTAATCACCCGAATGCTTTTCTTGGCCTGTAAAATGATAATGGAAAAAAATAATATATCAACATAGGGGTAGCTCCCAAAAATTTGAGAAACTTTGGGGTCCTTGGCTAGCAGTGCTGGGGCTTGCCCCAAAGGATCTAACCATGGATAGACTGTCTGCAATGACGGGGCAGCAACTGAAATCTTTAGGACCTTCTGCATCTATCTATGATTATGGATGCAGATACAATAAACCCATACATGTCAATTTGCAATGTGGTAGCTGTACTGGAAATGTAATTATTTCTCTTTGCCTGATGAATGCTTTTTGACACGTAGGATGTAATTGTCATGATCTGGAATGTGTAAATGCTCAATAAAAACCTTTCTGGATGAAAAAAGAATAAAAAAAAAAAATACTTGTTATATATTAATATGGCTGATTATCATTTCAATTGACTATTGGCTGTATCAATATCTTGAAGCATTATCTCATGAACCACTTCATATATATTTCAAATTATTATTAAATAAATTATATATGACTAGAGTTGAGCGAACACCTGGACATTCGGGTTCGGAGGGTCCGAACGGACTTTGGGAAAAAGTCTGGGTTCGGCACCGAACGTTGCCCGAACGTTATCCCGGACTCTGAACCCCATTGAATTCAATGGGGACCTGAACTTTTAGGCACAAAATGGCTGTAACAAAGTCCTGGCAAGTGCTAGAGGGCTGCAAAAGGAAGTAAAATGGGGGTAAGAGTAGGGCAAGTGCCCTACAAAAAAAATGGGGATAGGGAAAATAAATTAAAATCAAATAAACTAGGAGATGATTTTTGAACAATAATGTGTCACTTACAGCTGCAGCTAGAACCTCTCCCTTTAGAACTAGGAGGTGATTTTTGAACAATAATCTGTCCCTCTAAGCAGAAGCCTCTACCTAGTGCAGTCAGATCGCTCAAAGCAGCAGTATGTGAAATTTCAAATTACTCCCACAATCTGAT
>BLSH010256654.1:258778-280440 GCA_018402905.1 Glandirana rugosa
ACGTCCTATTCTATTGACACCAATCAGATGTGGATATTACACTATAGGTAGACAGATGGCGACCACAGGTCTGGGCGCCATCCTGCCTTTTGTCTTTAGAAGACCCACTCCTTACTCTTCCTCTTTTTTTGTTTCCCTTTTCATTATCCCTTGCGTCATGGTGATGTGATACTGTGGTACTGTGATGTGCTTATGCAGCTCATTACCACCACTGCCAATAAGCCACGGCACAGCAGATTAATGGTTATTGGGTTTCAATGAAACCTATAAAGTCTAAATACTAACATTGTATGGCTTGAGTTTGTAAACTTTGGATGGATATCACATTATAGGTGTAGACTAACCACAGTTATCTTATCCTGCATTTTTATTTTAAGGCTTGCTAGCCAATAGGCCATGTTCTGTTCATATCCATTTTTGAAACTGATTCATACACACACCACTATGGCGGTCTACCTTATGTTTAGTCTATCTTATGCTACTTGTTGATTTTGTTCAATAACAAACTTTTGATCAAGAAATATATGTAAAGTGGTTCATGAGGTAGTGCTCAAGGTGTTGATACAACCTAATAGTTAATTAAACTTGATGATCAGCCGCATTGACATACCACTTTTTTTTTTTTTACATGAGAATTTCTACATAAGAATGCCTCATGTTCAATTAAACAGGTTATTATACAATAAAATATTATGTTTTTAATACAAATACTGCTTATTTTGGTTTTCTTCAGCACCCATTAAGCCTTAAGGCTGGTACACATTGGCCAAATATAGGCTAGCATAGTTCAATTTAGAGGTGCACATTTCACTGGTCTCATGATTCGATTAATTATGATTATCCTGTCAACAATTTGATTCAATTCAATTCCACAATGCATCATGATGCATCATGATTACTGCCCATGGTTTTCATCAAAAAATTCAAGCAGTCAGAAGAACTTCATTTTTTTTATTTTATCTGCTCTAAAAAACAAAGCAACCTGCATGTAGCAAAGTCTGAATGCAGCAGACAACAACAGTATTTATTTAGAACAGAAAATACTAAATGGCACAGCCCTTTACATTCCACAGACCCCTGCAAATTAAACAGCCCCCTTTACACTCCACAGCCCCCAGCACATTAAACAGTCCCCTTTACATTACCCAGCCCCCCTGCATATTAAACAGCTCCCTGCACAATCCACAGCCCCCCTGCACATTACATAGCCACACTGCACATTACACAGCCCCTTTCATTATACAGCCCCTTTACATTACAGAGCTCTTCTGCACTCCCAGGAGACCCCCGGTACATTAAACAGCCCCCTGCACTCCCGGGAGACCCCCCCCCAGCATATTAAACAGCCTCCCACCAACCTTTTTCCTCTTAACTCTTACACTCTTCTCTTCTCTATATATTTCTCACTCTACCTTTTCCCACTCTACCTTTTCATTCTCCCTCCTGTTATCTTTCAAGAATGTTAAAACTACCATAACATTTAAGATTTATGTTTACAACTTTGTATGTCCTTTGACTTTATGGCTATTTTTGTATTTACAAGTTTTTTCATAAAAAACATATTGAAACTAAATAGCCCCCATGCACTCACAAGAGACCCCCAGTCTCCTGGGACAGCCCTGCCAGCGTACGCTAAAGTTAAAAAAAACACTGCCACTGTTTCATGGATCTTTCCTACTCTGTGTCAATGTAAACCAATGCCTGTAAATACCCTATTATCTCCATTCTTTCATGGCCAGTGATGTGACCGCTCTCCTATGATGTTTCATGGCCGGTCAGGTGACCATTCTCCTCCTTCGATCCAAAGCTACAGGCCAGTTTAGGTCACATGCCTGGCCATGAACAAACAGAGATAATAAAGTATTTACAGGCATCATTTGACATTAACACTTAAATAGAGAAATGGAGGGGTTGGCAGTGATTTTTTTTTACTTTAGAGTACACTGGCAGGGCTGTCCCAGGAGAGGCAGGGCGTGCCGGAATGACATCATTTGTTGAATTGCAATGCAGCTGTTCTCTGCATCAATGCAGAATCATTCAAGGCTGCATTGCAATTCATCGATTCCACAATTATTTTCAACCCTACTCTGATTCAACAGAAACCATCCGGCAATCAGCCAATGTGTGCAGCACCCTGTCCAACAGAAGCTGGGGGCAAGGCCTGGTCGGAGTCCAAGCTGAGGTTGCCACTCCATGCATTCACTGCAGCAGGACACCATACTTGTTTGACTTCCAGGGGTCACCCTTCCTTCCCTGTCCAACAGAAGCTGGGCATTAGGCCAGATTCTGTAGGACAGGCTGCTGTACACACCATCCCATGTTGAAAAGCCAGCTACTGATTGGCATCTGATCATTGCTTTCAGCCAATGGCATGGTTTGTTCTGGTGTGTCCCCCTGTCAGAACACAATAGCTCAGCGGGAAGATCACTGTACTAACAATGCATACGTGAGTTCCTCCGTTTTTTTTTTCATTCAGCCTGCTGAGTTGAATGGAAAAAAAAACTGCTTGTGTGTACCATGCATAAAACTAGAAGTTGATCATACAGCGGTGTTGATAATTATTATAATGGAAAGTTGTTAGGTAAACCACCTGAAGCCCACCCACGTGTGACCAACCTAATATCAAGTTCAGTGAGCATCAAGCAACATAATGTACTAACCCAGACACTGTCATCTATTGCTATAAATTCATGTCTTATAAATGTTATGCTTGTATATACCATATGTACATGCAGTGGCAGTTCAGTGAAGTGTAAATGAAATATATATACCAGGGCATAGAAGAGCAAATATGAAAGCATGTCCAAGAGCAAAAGAAGATAAAAGGAATAATTTAACAGTGGCTACAGAAGCCAAAATAAATGATTAGCATGCAACAATCTGATCTCATTTATCATTCCTATTTAAAATTTGGTCTCCAAGCACGCTCTGTTAAAGAGTGTCAATATTATAGAATGTCGTCACTGCAGGAAATAAAGAACATCAATAAATGGCAGACTTTGCAGTGTGCAGCATGGCTTCTAATCATTTTGCTTCAAAGCATGATTGAATTTCAACATACATAAACACAAGCAAATTATACAGATGCAAGGTTAAAGGAGAATCCTAGGCAAAATGTAAAGATCAGTGTTGCATTTGGCAGCAAAAAGGTTATTTACCCATGTCTGTTTTTAACATTTGGATGCAGAGTTGAGAAACTCTATTTACCATGCTAAGCGATCAAGGCAAAAAGTCAGCCTTAACCATTTATGGCCCAAGTTAGGCATGCTAGGCATAGGTCTGTATGAAGTCTGTACTAGGCTTGTGCAATTCGTTTTGTTTCGAATTTCGTTTTTTACCGAATTTTGCAAAATTCGGCAATTCTGACGAATTCCGAATTTTCAATTTCCGAATTTTTCCGAATTTTCGTTTTTCCGAATCACGGTAATTCGGCAATTGCGGTAATTCAGAAATCCAAAATTCAGAAATCCGAAAATTTTAAAATAACTAAGAATATTTGAAATAATAAATAACTATTAAATTATAGGTATTGGAATTTCCTTGAAAGTTTGGCTGTTAGTGAAATAAGTTAAATATGAAATGTATCACTAATAGCCATATTTTCAAGAAAATTCCAATACCTATAATTTAATAGTTATTTATTATTATTTAAAATGTTCTTTCTTATTTCCGAATTTTGGAAATTCGGAAATAAGGAAGAACATTTGAAATAATACATTATCCATTTATTATTTTAACTTATTATAAATTATAACAAGCTATTATTATTTCAAAATGTCTTCCTTATTTCCTACTTTTGCAGTGTTTGACTGTATATATGCATACTGTATGCATGTATGTATGTGTGTGTGTGTGTGTGTATACTGGGTGTGTATATACAGTATACATACAATATACATACTATATACAGACAGTATATGCACACCCAGTACACACACACACATACATACATGCATACAGTATGCATATATACAGTCACACACTGCAAAAGTTGGAAATAAGGAAGAACATTTGAAATAATAATAGCTTATTATTATGTATAATAAGTTAAAATAATAGATTAATAACTTATTATTTCAAATGTTCTTCCCTATTTCCGAGTTTCCGAAATTTGGAAATTCGGAAATAAGGAAGAACATTTGAAATAATAATTGCGTATTATTATTTATAATGAGTTAAAATAATACATTTAAAATGTATTATTTCAAATGTGCTTCCTTATTTCCAAATTTCCGAAATTCAAAAATACGGAAATAAGAAAGAACATTTGAAATAATAATAAATAACTATTAAATTATAGGTATTGGAATTTTCTTGAAAATATGACTATTAGTGATAAATTTCATATTTAATTTCACTAACAGCCAAACTTTCAAGGAAATTCCAATACCTATAATTTAATAGTTATATACACACCCAGTATACACACACACATACCTACATACATACATACATATGCATATATACAGTCACACACTGCAAAAGTCAGAAATAAGGAAGAACATTTGAAATAATAAGTTATTAATTTATTAATTTAACTTATTATAAATTATAATAAGCTATTATTATTTCAAATGTTCTTTCTTATTTCTGAATTTCGGAAATAAGGAATAACACTTGAAATAATTAGTTATTGATTTATTATTTTAACTTATTATAAGTTATAATAAGCTATTATTATTTCAAATGTTCTTCCATATTTCCGACTTTTGCAGTGTGTGACTGTATATATGCATATGTATGTATTTATGTAGGTATGTGTGTGTGTATACTGGGTGTGTATATACTGTGTGTATATTGTATGTAAACACACAGTATACATACAATATACATACAATATACAAACAGTAGATACACACCCAGTATACACACATACATACATACGGTATGCATATGTACAGTAACACACTGCAAAAGTCGGAAATAAGGAAGAAAATTTGAAATAATAATAGCTTATTATAATTTATAATAAGTTAAAATAATATATCAATAACTTATTATCTCAAATGTTCTTCCTTATTTCTGAATTTCCGAAATTTGGAAATTCGGAAATAAGAAAGAACATTTGAAATAATAATAGCTTATTATAATTTATAATAAGTTAAAATAATAAATGAATAACCTATTATTTCAAATGTTCTTCCTTATTTCCAAATTTCCGAAATTCCGAAATAATAATTAATAAATATGGCTATTAGTAATAAATTTCATATTTAAGTTCACTAACAGCCAAACTTTCAAGGAAATTCTAATACCTATAATTTAATAGTTATTAGTTAATTATAACTTCAAATGTTCTTAGTTATTTTCAAATTTTTGGATTTCTGAATTTCAGAATTTCAGACTTTCGGCTGTTCCGATTGCCAATTTTCCGAATTACCGCAAATTTCCGAATTACCGCAATTGCCGAATTACCTCAAATTTCCGAATTTTGGATTTCTTAATTTTTTAATTTCCGAATTACGAATTTTTTAAATTTCCAAAAAAATAAAAAAAAAAACGAAAAAAACGAAAACGAAAAAAAAAAGGATTTTTTCAGCCATGCACAAGTCTAGTCTGTACTGTAAGAAGAACATTAGATAAAAAAAATAAATATTGCAAAAATGGGAAAACATTAATAATATAGAAGGAGAAAAGGAAAGAGAAGACAACAAAAATATCTAAATTCCAGCTGTATTTCTGGACCAGGAAAACAGCACAGCATTCCATGAAGAGCCTTCAAGCATGAAGACATAGATCATGGTAGATACTGTCCAAGAGCCTTTAAAACATTGCAACATTGATCAGCAGATCACGGGTACAATCTCAGGCTCCTGCAGACTGTCAGTGTAGCTGTCTGCCCATACCTCTGATGGGCAGGCAATTACTGAATGACAGGAAAAATCAATGAACTACTAGAGTGCTCACCAGCACAATAGTAGTTCATTGAGAACTACAAACTGTCAACTGCGAAGGCTGTCAATACTTAGTATTCATTCAATCATATCAGTGCAACTGGCACAACTGGATATCTTTGCACCTTATGTGGAAATGAATGGCAGAAAATTAAGATTTGATGTAACTTTATGGACTCATGAATGAATGTATTATGCACTTGAGGCACTTTAAATACTAGTGACACAGTGGCATGGTTGAAGATTGCACATTTTGATCTATGCACTTTATCTTCAATTTTTATTATATGCACTTTATATATATCTTTATGTACTTATATATTTTTAGAAATGCTGCACTTATATATACACATATTCCATATATGTTATATTTAGATAGATCTCTGGACTGATCACCTGCAGGGAGGTGTAGAGTGCTGGCAGCTGTAGGGATAGGTCATAGCAGCTAGCAAGGCAAATAATTTATATTAAAGTTGTAAGACCTGTTTCCCAATTGGCCAAAGCGCCAGGCGATCCTATGGATGCCTAGCGCTTAGGAAGAGGAGACATGCAGAGGAGACACACTCTGGAGAAATGGACAATGGAGCCACCACTGCCCACATGCCTGCACTCCAGAGGACACTGGAGGAGAGGACACCACAGCCTGCCTCATGGTCCAGTAAGTGCCGGATCTCCCACGTGGGGTAGGTTGCTGTCAGTCCGGCTGCCCCTGGTGCATCTGTGCTGTGCTGCCAGGGGGGTGCTGGTTATTTGCCACTGCCCTAAAAGAAAAGCCCACCAGCCCCCACAGCTGACCACCCTGACTATGAGAGCCATAAAGAATGATGTTCCAACCAAATGTCTCTTGTAACGAAGATAAAGTTCAGCAAGTATGTCTGTTATCTCTTAAGATGTATAGTTATAATAGGAATTGTTTTTTTTTTTGGTAGGGTAACCATCTTAACCCCTTAAGGACTGGAAGGGTTTACCCCCTTCCTGACCAAGCCATTTTTGCAATACGGCACTGCGTTACTTTAACTGACAATTGTGCGGGCGCGTGACACTGTAACCAAAAAATTGATGTCCTTTTTTTCCCACAATTAGAGATTTCTTTTGGTGATATTTGATCACCTCTGTGGTTTTTATTTTTTTGTGCTATAAAAAAAGACTGACAATTTTGAAAAAAAAATCACATTTCTTCATCAATTTGGGCCAATATGTATTCTGCTACATACTGTTGGTAAAAAAAAAAAAAAACAATAAACATATTATTGGTTTGCACAAAAGTTATAATGTCTACAAAATAGGGGATAGATTTATGGCATTTTTATTATTTAATTTCTTTTATTTACTAGTAATGGCAGTGATCAGCGATTTTTAGCGGGACTGCGACATTGCAGCAGACAAATCTGACACTAAGTGACACTTTTTTGGGAACCGGTGACACCAATACAGTGATCAGTGCTAAAAATATGCACTGACATTGCACTAATGACCCAGGCAGGGAAGGGGTTAACACGAGGGGAGATCAAGGGGTTAAGTGTGTTCCCTGGGAGTGTTTACTAACTGTATGGGGGGTGGACTGAATGGGAAATCACAGAGATCCATCTTCCTACTTAGTAGGAAGACAAGATCTCTGTGTCCTCCCCTATCAAAACGGAGATCTACCTTGTTTACAGTGGCAGATTCCCATACCATCTCAGTGGGGGGCGATCATTGGTGGCCGGCGGACATCACGCCCACCGGACCCGCTAATTGGCTCCCAAGCTGGCCAATCACATACACACACAGGCTAGTGCATGAAACGATGCACAGGTGCATCGTTTTGTGCAGCTGAGCCACCTGTGCTGCAGTACAACTGCAGCAGGTGGTCGGCAACTGGTTAACAGAGACTATGCAGCTGAAAAGAGATGTCCAATGCTTTCTCCACTGCAGTAAAAATGCCCTAATATAGCACACAAGTACTGCCACACACTGGTCAACTCTGGTGTGGGATGAATCAAAGACAGGGTTCAACTCCTGCTCATTGATCACGCCCCTCTGAATACAGAAAAAGTATTCATACCCCTTGAAATTTTCCACATTTTGTCATGTTTCAACCAAAAATGTAAATGTAAATATATTTTATTGAGATTATATGTGATAGTCCAACACAAAGCTCATAATTGTCATGTGGAAGAAAATTGATAAATGGTTTTCAACATTTTTTATAAATAAATATATGAAAAGTGTGGCGCGCATTTGTATTGAGCCCCCTTTGCTCTGATACCTCTAACTAAAAATCTAGTGGAACCAATTGCCTTCAGAAGTCAACTAATTGGTCAATAGAGTCCACCTGTGCATAATTTAATCTCAGTATAAATACAGCTGTTCTGTGAAGCCCTCAGAGGTTTGTTAGAGAACCGTAGTGAACAAAAAGCATCATGAAGGCCAAGGAACACACCAGCCAGGGATAAAGTTGTAGAGAAGTTTAAAGCAGGGTTAGGTTATAAAAAAAATATCCCAAGCCTTGAACATCTCACGGAGCACTGTTCAATCCATCATCTGAAAATGGAAAGAGTATGGCACAACTGCAAACCTACCAAGACATGGCCATCCACCTAAACTGACAGGCCTGGCAAGGAGAGCATTAATCAGAGAAGCAGCCAAGAGGTCAATTGTAACTCTGAAAGAGCTGCAGAGATCCACAACTCAGATGGGAGAATCTATCCACAGGACAACTATTAGTCTTGACCTCCACAAATCTGGCCTTTATGGAAGAAAGGCAAGAAGAAACCCATTGTTGAAAAAAGACATAAGAAGTCCCATTTGCAGTTTTTCGAGAAGCCATGTGGGGGACACAGAAAAAATGTGTCAGTAGGTGCTCTGGTCAGATGAGACCAAAATTTAACTTTTTGGCCTAAAAGCAAAACACTAGTTGTGGCAAAAAACTAAAACTGAACATCACCCTGAACACACCATCCACATTGTGAAACATGGTGGTGACAGCAGCATGTTGTGGGGATGCTTTTCTTCAGTAGGGACAGGGAAGCTGGTCAGAGTTGATGGGAAGAGCCAGAGATACAATAGAATGGTTTGGATCAAAGCATTTGTATTTGGTAGAATGGTCCAGTCAAAGTCCAGACCTAAATTCAATTGAAAATCTGTGGCAAGACTTAAAAAGCGCTGTTCACAGAAGCTCTCTATACAATCTGACAGAGCTTGAGCTATTTTGCAAAGAAGAATGGGCAAAAATGTCACTCTCTAGATGTGCAAAGCTGGTAGAGACATACCACAAAAGACTTGCAGCTGTAATTGCAGCACAGTATTGACTTAGGGGGGCTGAATACAAATGCATTACACATTTTTCACATATTTATTTGTAAAAAAAAAATTGAAAACCATTTACCATTTTCCTTCCACTTTACAATTATGTGCCACTTGCTGTTGGTCTATCACATACAATTCCATAAAATACATTTACCTTTTTGGTTGTAAAATGACAAAATGTGGACAATATCAAGGGGTATGAATACTTTTTCAAGGCACTGTATAGTATTTTACCCACATTGGGCTTAATTGTAGAGGCCTCTTGTGCACCAAACTGTTATGATATTCAAAAGATGCTCTAAAATAATGGAAAAGAGGAATAAAGTTCCCCTATACAGTATGTCACGAAATAGCAATATTGTTATTCCACGCATATATATGTATGTCAAATTCATTCATTATGTTATTTTCTTAAATAAACTTTATTGTGAAAAAAGTAAGGAGTGATTCTCACGCACTAGGTATTTTACTGCAGTTGTCCACCAAGTTTAAGAAAGTCGGTAGTTAAGGACTGGATCATAAGAAGCATTTAATGGAAGGGCTTCAGTTTTAGAGTGATTGCTCTTTTAACCTGAGAGGGGGCTTTACTTATCTAAGGCCTTATGCAGGGAGACACATATCTTAGTTGGAGTAAGGAGTACATCAACAGGGGAAAGCAATATTTTAAAATCTCTATTCCTAGCCATGATTCCATGTATATTTTTGTATATCTTTCCTGATTTTGGACACAAGGAGAATAAAAGAGGCGATAGTGGGCAGCCTTCATTTGTGCCATTGGACAGAAAGGTCATGAGCTAGCATAATGGGTTTTGACCTGGGCAGTGGGGAGGTATATAAGCTTTGAAAGCAAGGAGAAAAAGGCCTTTACGGTCAATTTGTTCAAGCATAGCAAAGAGAAAAGGCCAGCTCAATCTATCATCTAAAAAGGCCTTTTCGGTGTTTAGACTAAGTAGACGTGCTTCTCTCCTCTTTCTATTGGCTATATCTATTAGATCAGCGGTTCTCAACCCATGGCTTGCGACCCCCTGGGGAGTCGATTGCCAATTTCCAGGGGGTCGCGACGTCTCACAGCACGTCTGGCTGCAATGCACAGGTGTCGGCAACTCACTATATGCCTTTAAGAGCGCAGCTCGACGCTCACATGACTCACTGCATCTCTCCTCCTCCTCTCCTGACTGACTTCATTCTCAGCCTGTGCTGCAATTGCCAGACAAGGAGGAGAGACGCAGTGAGTCACCTGAACACCAAGCAGCGCTCTTAAGGGCATATAGCTGCAATTGTATTATAAAACACTGTACCCCCCTGTGCATAGCCACCTCTGTACCCCCTCCTGTGCATAGCCACCTCTGTACCCCCTCCTGTGCATAGCCATCTCTGTACCCCCTCCTGTGCATAGCCACCTCTGTACCTCTGTGCATAGCCACCTCAGTACCCCCCTGTCCACAGCCACCTCTGTAACCCCCCATACACAGCCACCTCTGTACCCCCCCGGCCACAGCCACTTCTGTATACCCCCATCCACAGGAACCTCTGTATCTCCCCCTGTCTACAAAAATGAAGGAGTAACGAAAATAATATTTCTGTTAGGGGTCCCCACAACTTGGGAAATTTCATTGAGGGGTCATGACACTAGAGGGGTATGAAGCCTACTTAGTCCTTATGTTTTTTGGGGTAGCCATGTTCAGTCTAAAAGACAGTAATTTTGAGAAGATTTTTAAGTCAAAATTGAGTAGAGCATTGGGTCTATAAGTAAAGAATAGGGTGTCATCTTTGTCAGACTTTAGGATTGGCTTAATGTATGAGGATTGCGTGGCACGTGGACCTGCATTGTGGAAGCCATTAAGAAGCATCACTATATGTAGGAGAAGAACCAGAAGGGATGTTTTATAATGTTCATTTGGAAAGTCATCCAGTCCCAGGGCTGTAGGCATAGACAACATTTTCATGGGTGTCCTATTCTCATCCTCATCAATGGCTGCATTGATCGAATGTAAATTGGAGCTTGACATTTTAGGAATACCACTATCAGTGAGGTAGCACTGCATTGATTTGAGGAGGTATGCAGAAGGGAGGTGGTGGCAAATGTCTGGCTTAATGACGTCTCCTAATAGCTTGAGGTATTCATGCATGGTGAAATTAAAGTACACCTGATATGTCCTTACTAGCATGAGGTGTTAATAAATTCTCTTTCATATTTTTCTCTAGGAACATATGTGCCTTAAAAAAGTTGTCTAAGGTGAATGGGAGTTTTTTTTATTTTTCTTAAGAGCTCCCTCAGTGTAGCTAATACTTTAACTATTGTTTTAAGAAGTTACCCACAGGGGGATATTGCAATTGTTTCTTACTGTGTTTTTCTGCCTCCCTGTAAAGTCCTCTGTAAGCTCTCAAAACTCTCTTTTTCCCCCTCACTTCCATTTGTTTGGAATTAGCAGCGCAGGTTAGTTGCTGTCATGTGCACAGTTCTATGCACACTACAATCCCAAAGTCTGTGTCTCTGCAGTGTGTGCCTCACCTCCAGCTACATGCCACACAATCCAGCCTGTGTCTCTACAGTGTGTACATCACCTCCAGCTACAGGTCTCACAGTGCAGGCTGTGTCTCTGCAGTGCATGTCTCTTCAGGTCTGGATCTCGCTGACAACAATGTGGACCTACAAGTTGCTCATATGGTACATGCTTGCCTGAACTGTACTGTGCTTTGTATTCAATCCATCAACAGTGATAGTCCAATACACAACTGCTAAACACCTGCAACTAAGGTTCTACCTGTCCAACCCACCTCTGATATTGTATCTATACCGACATTGTTCATCCAGCCCATCAGAAATACATCTACCTTGGATCATCAACGACTCCAACCCCATTCACTCCATATGGTCATCAACTCATCGTCCTTCAGGAAATCCCAGAAGTGGAGTTGACCACAGTGTTTTGGACAGCCCACCTAGATTGGCTAACGTCGGTGTCAAACATCAACACAGTGGTGTCAACTTTGGTCTGTTTAACATCCGCTCTCTTACGAGCAAGGGTCCTCTCAACCAGGATATCTTGACTGATTGTAAGTTTGCTATTTTGTATTTGATGGAGACATGGCAAACACTTAATGACTTCTCTCAGCTGAATGAATCCACTCCTCTTGGGTTTGTTTACATCTGTCAGCCTCATGTATCTGGCAGAGGGAGTGGTCTTGTGATATTCTACTGGTAGAAGTGGAAAATCTAGCCTTTTTCTATGCCTGCTCATGTTTCATGTGTATATCTTGCCCTGCAGCTGCATGGACTGACTCCTACTATTGTGGCTACAGTCTATCGTCCACATAAACTCAACAGTGACTTAATAAATTAGTTTTCTGCTCACTCCATGTTTGCTCACTCTCCCCTAACATAATTCTGCTTGGAGATTTTAATATACACACTATACAATATATGGACAATATCAACAAGGCTATCACAAATTACTTTACATTTTGCCTTGAGAATTTTGGTTTACATCAATATATTAATTTTCTTACCCATTCCAAAGGTCATGCCCTGGATTTGGTTTGCTGTTCTGATGTTGTTCCATCTGATTTTATTGCAGATGATCTATTCATCTCACATCACAAGTTACTAACATTTAAGGTTAAGCATTCATTATCCAAAAGCACTCTTCCATTCTGAATAGTAAAGTGATATTGAAGTCTTGTTTTATTATTTAAAAATAACAAACATGTTATACTTACCTGCTCTATGCAGTGTCTTTGCACAGAAAAGTCCAGATCCTCCTCTTCTGGGGTCCTGGCCCCTTTGAGTGCCCCCACAGTAAGCAGCTTGCTACGGGAGCACCCAAGCTGAGTTGCTGCTCTGTGTGTCCATTCAGCTATGGAGTTGCGGCTTGGCCCTGCCCCCTCTCCTCATTGGCTCACTGACTTTGATTGACAGCAGCAGGAGCCAATGGCACCCGCTGCTGTCTCAGCCAATGAGGGTCCCTGGACAGCCAAGTCTCTCATGCTGGATGGAGATGGGGCTTAGGTAAGTATTAAAAGGCTGAGGGGGGCTGCTGCACACAGAAAGTTTTTTTTTATTTTAATGCATAAAATGCATTAAAATAAAAAAACTTCTGCCTTTAGAACCACTTAAAGGACATTGATTCTATTACTCTCTCCAGTGGTATCAATTGCAACCCAGTATAAACTCTTCATACACCCCTGATGACCTGGTTTCCCATTAAAATGATGGCTTCCACACTCTTCTAAATACCCTGGCGCCCTTAAAATCTCAGATTGTCTCTTTTACCCACTCAGCACCGTGGTTTACCCCAGAACTACATCAAATAAAAGCAAAAGGCCGTAAGTTGGAACGCCTTTACAATGAAAACTCCGCTTACTATCCATGAAGAACTGTATGATAACCATGCAAAATCCACCTGCTTTACACAATTAATCAGTTCAGAAGAAGGTGGCACTATGGCCTTGTTTTCTGCAATGAATAGTATATTTAAGCCACCAGACTCTTTTCCACCTTATCTCTGTATAACTTCTTTTTGTGACTCTCTAATGACATTTTTCAACACCAAAGTTGAAAAGATTCACCAACAACTGATCCTGAATCCCTCCCACTGTCCGTTTTCTCAAGCTCTCTCTGCACCTCTCTCTTTATCTTTCTCAATCTTCAAACTTTCCACTGTCGATGAAATAACTAACCTTATTCACAAAGCCTAGCCCTCTACCTGTCAGTTAGATTCTTTCCCTACTGTCCTGGTTAAAGCTTGTCTATCCTCGCTGTCCTCTTTAATAACTTATATCATAACATTCTTCTCTCACCTCTTGTATTGTTTCCTTATCTTTCAAAACAGGAGTAATAACCCCCATGCTTAAGAAACCTGGTTCAGACCCCAGTGACTTCAGTAACGTTCGGCCATCTGCAACCTTCCTTTTCTATCCGAAATCCTTGAAAAAACAGTTGCTCTCAAATCTATACTTGCGTCTTCAGTCTGGTTTCCATCCTCTACATAGCACTGAAACTGCCTTGTTAAAAATCACAAATGATCTCCTCATGGCAGCTGATTCTGGTCTCATAACTATCCTTCATCCTCGATCTGAGTGAGGCCTTTGATACCATTTCTCATAACATCCTTCTTGACAAATTAGCCTGCACTGGATTCACTTACACACACCCTGAACTGGTTTAAATCTTACCTCTCTGGCCGTATGCAATTCATCCAACTCAAACCTTTCAAATCTCGACCATCGCTAATCTCTACTGGTGTGCCCCAGGGTTCTGTCCTAGGGCCCCTTCTGTTCATAATCTATGTTTTTCCTCCTGGTCTTATATTTCATATATTTAACACTCCCTCCCATTGCTATGTGGATGACACCCAGCTCTACCTGTCCAGTAAACCTTCTACCACCCTTCCACCCAAAATCTTACAGATTTTTTGCAGGAAATTAAATCCTGACTCTTTTCCAACTTTCTCAAATGAAACAGTGACAAAACTGAGGTTTTCCTCATTGGCACGAAATCCACACTTAACAGTTTTTTAGTTAATAGTGATAACTCCGTAGTCTTTCCCTCCCCTCAGGTAAAGAGTCTGGGGGTCTTCCTTGACAGCACACTATCTTTCCAAGCCCACATCAGTAATGTGGCTCAGTCAGCATATTTCCATCTATGGAGGATTAATCGCCTCCATCCATTTCTTACACCCAACAGCACTGCTGTTCTCATTTACAATCTGGTCACTTCCCTTCTTTTTGGTCTCCCTTTAATATCCCTCCATAAACTGCAACTGGTTTGAGAACTGTGCTGCTTGCATCATCACAAGAACCCCCTCCTTTAATCACATCTCTCCTGTCCTTCAGCACCTCCACTGGTTTCCAGTCAAATATTGTACTGATTTCAAGATTCTGTTACTTACCTTTAAGGTTATTCATAACCTCGCCCCTCCATACCTCTCTAAACTCCTGCATATCAACAGACCCTCTCACACTCTCAAGTCTTCTTCTTACATTCATTTCAATGTTCTATCTACCCACCTGACCATTATGGGACTGAAAACCTTTAGCTCTTCTGCCCCTCAAGTTTGGAGTAGATTTATGAAGCTCCAGTCTATGTGTGGAGTAGAGAGTGTGTGTTAGGCACTGGCAGTCAGGAGTGTAAAGTTCATCCCCACTTTGAACATACAATATTGGGTTCCCAACAGCATTGGCAAGGAAAAGAGTTACTGGAGGTGGAGACATTCTGGTCTTAATTGCAAAAAATGACTGCTAACAACTTAAGAGACAGGAAATAGCAGATTTTTTTCTGGTTGTCTTATTATTATGAAACAGTAAGCTACTTCAAATACAAAAGTAATATCTGAGAAAAATATATTATATTTTATGCAATTGGTTTGTGCAAATACTGTCTCTACCCTAATACAGATATGTACATTCTTTGCATATGGTACCACTGTACGTTAAAAGAAATACATTGCAAACATATATACACTCATGTTATTTTATTTTTTTTGTTCTATCTTGTTTGCAATTATTCTTTAAATCTCTATGTTTTTCAGAGTACATTTTATAAATCCTCCATATGAAATGTAAAGTAACTTTATTTACAGTTGCTAATAAGTCAACTGAAGCCATAAAGCATGCAATGACAGATTTTTTTCAGTGAGGCAACCAACCAAAAAGTTAGGCCAGCTGTGCACACATGCAGTACCATATTCTGTTTAAAATAAAGTACGGTAGCTTCTTCATTCCTTCACTTTGTTTTCCTTTATGTTATCTATTACTTGAACCTCTAATGGAGGTATAAGTAAGGCCATGTTGAACAAAGTTAGGAGATGTCAATGTCTTTGGCACTACATTGGGAAGCAAAGCTGGAGCCATGGATGCACTGTGCCCGCAGTGTACTGGTGGAGGCAATCTTTCAGTGCCCAGCCTGAGGCTTTTATACACCCTCTTAAAGGAGTTTTGCAGAGATGTGCAACTTCCAGGACTTTTCCCTTTTACATTAGGAAGCTGAGCACAGGTTACATTTTAGACAGGAGAACAAACAGCTGCTCCTGATACCCAGAGTGACCTTGACCTCTGTGTTTGTGGGGAGTGCTGACAGAGGCTCATGATTAAATCTGTGGACTTAAAGTGTCACTAAACCCACATCATAAAAAAAAACTATCAATAAATGCTGTATTACATGTTGTTCATACTCACCCAGTCACTATGGGACTCATTTTCTGTATTCTGCAAAAAACGGATTGATCCTGCTGCTCTATATCTTCACCTCCTGTCCAAGTCCCCAATTCAGTTAAGGATTTTGCAGCTGTGGTGGCAACTCTGCACATGCTCAGTTTTCAGGGAGTTCTATGTGAAGCATTTCCTCCCTATCACACCTGAGCAGCCCATATGACTTTAGAGTCACACATGTGGGCATAAACACAGTGGTAAATGACAACCCATGCTTTTTCTCCTCCTTCATGCCCACTAACCAGCTAAACACAATGGGAACATGATACCACATGTAGATTAGTGGAGTCTTCACCTCCCTCTTATTCTAAGACACAGGCTGGAGGGGCGTGACACAGTAATAAAGATTTTATATTAATTATATATTTGTATGACAATTTATAACAGTTTATTGATAACAATTATTTATGTTTACTCTGTATTCCAAAGGCTGTTTTTTTTATTTTGAATATGTGACCAGTAGCAGAGGACTACAAGCTCCTTCTGCTTATGTTTCCCTACAGACTGGGAAAGAACAGAATCATATGACAGTTATCTATTGATTAGGAATAAGGTACTTAGTTGTTTTTTTTTATTATTATTAAAATAATTACAGTGCCATCATCCAAATACAGAAAGAGCTATGTCAATTAAACAGTGTGTGTTTAGTATCACTTTAACTAAAAAATACATGGTAGCAATATTGTAATAATGTATTTGTGTTAGTGTTCACATGCTAATCAAATTATAATTGCATGGTCTGCTCAAAATGTCAGTTCTAGCAAACCTGCATGTTTTAAAAAAAAAGTGCCTTTTTAAAGTGATTGTTGTCAATCAAAGCCAGTGACAAGGGAGCCCCCCTGCTCTCTCGTCACAGGATTTTATTGACAGCAATGGGAACCAATGGCTCCCGGTGCCCCAGCAAAGTCAATTAGACACAGATGTGAGGGGAGAGGAGAGCTGTAGATGTGCACAGTGCTGGATCAAATGAGGGCTCAGGTAAGTAAAAGGGGGGTGAGGGGCCAAAACCAATGCTTAAACATTTTTTACCTTAATGCAAGGAATGCATTAAGGTAAAAAAAAATGTTTAGGCTTCAGAACCACTTTAAGTGCACACCATTTTTTCCAAAGGTCTTCAATTTAATTAATTAAATAGTGTCATCAAGCTTTGTAACAGAACTATAATGTTAGCACCTTTATAAAAGGGAAAAATAACAGAATAAAGTCAGAATTTGGAAAGTATAATCTTTATTTGTTTCAGACAGAAAAAAAAATCCCTAAGCTTTAAAAACAGTAAGAACACTGTCAATTTCTGCACCCTGCGCTAGCCCAGTCACTGTACTCAGCTTGGGTGGTACTCTTTAATATGGGTTTCAGAGAACCTTGTTTGGCACTTCATATAGGGACTGATCAGTGTTGATAGGTTATAGACTGCAGTATACAGTATATTCATAAAAATGCAACTCCTCCAAATGATGTATAACGTGCAACATGAGTCCATAAAATAACTTACATATTTGATATTGACTAAATATAAACACAAATTCTCCAGAAAAGGTCATGTGATCTTCCACCACCATCCAGATAAGTATATGCCAAATAGTGCCAGTGATCAGAAGAAATTTAAACTCACCAGAAAGTTTGCTGTCATCCAACTTTAACTGACAATTGCACGGTCGTGTGACACTGTACCCAGTCCTTTTTTTTCCCACAAATAGAGCTTTCTTTTGGTGGTATTTTATCAACACTTCATTTTTTTTTTATGCTATAAACAAAAAAAAAGACACTTTTGAAAAAAAAAAGAATATTTTTTACTTTCTGCTATAAAACATCGATTTTGTATTCTGCCAGTTATTTTTGGTAAAAAAAATCCCAAGAAGTGTAGGATATACAAACTATGGGATATATACTGGAATTTTTATTTATTTAATATTTTTTCACAAATAATGGCAGCAATCAGCAACTTATAGCTCAACTGCAATATTGTGGCAGACATTCGGACACTAACAGGCACTTTTGACACTTTCTGGGAATCAATGACACTAATATAGTGATCAGTGCTAAAAATATGCACTGTCACTGCAATAATGACACTGGTTGGGAAGGGGTTAAACATTTAAGGCAATCAGTGGGTTAAATGTGTACCTAACCAGTGTTTTGGTGTACTGTGGGAGGTAATTTTACTAGGAGAAGTAATCAATTGTATTTCCTGCTTCGCGGGGTAGGAAAATCTATTACTTCCCCACTGACAGGACAGGGCTCTGCCTTGTTTATATAGGCACAGCCCTGTCCTGTGTAAATACACGATGATCGCCTGGTGCCGGCGGTAAGCCATTGGCCGGCACCCAGGGATCGACATCTGCTGTGTTTAACCACTTGCCTATTGACCGCTTATACCCCCTTCCTACTCAGGTCAATTTTCAGCTTTCAGCGCTGTCACATTTTGAATGACAATTGCGCGGTCATGCTACGCTGTACCCAAATGATATTTTTTTATTTTTTTCACACAAATAGAGCTTTATTTTGGTGGTATTTAATCGCTACTGTGGTTTTTATTTTTTGCTAAACAAGCAAAAAAAGACAAAAAAGTTTGAAAACAACAAAAACAGTTTTCATAGTTTGTTATAAAAGTTTGCAAACAGGTAATTTTTCTCCTTCATTGATGTGTGCTGATGAGGCTGCACTGATGTGCACAATAGGCTGCACTGATTGGCACTGATATGCTGCACTGATGGGCACTGATAGGCTGCACTGATGGGCACTGATGAAATGGCACTGGTGAGCATTGATGGGTGGCACTGATGGGTGGCACTGAAGGCCACTGATGGGTGGCACCAAAGGGCACTGATGGGTGCCACTGATAGGGACTGGTAGGTGACACTGATAGACAGCACTAATGATAGGCACTGATTGGCGGCACTGATAGGTGGCACTGGTAGGCATTTATAAGTAACAATGGTGGGCACTGATAGGGGCAGTAATTTGCACTGGTAGGTGGCATTGGTGGGCACAGATGAGGCGGCAGTGACTCTCTGTGTTCGGGACCGATATCCCTCTGACAGAAGTCATGATCGCTTGTTTTTTTCTCCTCACGCTGTCAGCATGAGAAAAAAATAGCCGATTACCATCTCTGTTTACATCACATGACAGCTGATCATGTGGTAAGGGGTCGGGATCAGCCCCTATGATCAGCCAAGCCTCATTGACTCACTGATCACAGAGCACACTGTGTACATGGACGTTCTCCCGGCAATTTAGGCCCGCGTTGTAGCCATCTTTCACCTATAGAGCAGGCCCGAAAGGGGTTAATTACAGCACGTCTGAGTTGCCGGCGGTGCACACATGTCCCCTACCCAGAAGTATCAGATCACAGACCAAATCAGTGATCTGGCGCAGCCAAGCTGCCTTTCTGCCGTATATTTAGGTTATACGGTTGGCAAGCAATTAATAATAAATCAATTGTGCACAAATAAAAACAGCTCTAAGATAATTGTTAAGCCGAAACAGATGGAAAAAACTTCTAGGTTGGTACATCAAGAAAAGAAAAGTATTAATTTCCGTGCTTAGGATATGTACTAGTAAAAGTAATTGAGGCTGCTGCCACCTCAGAAAACCCACTATAAGTGGGGTATGAATATATATGACCAGATGAGGGAATTGGTGCTGTCTCTAAATTATAGTAATAAATAACAATGTATATCCAAATAGCAGCCAATTCAGTGACTGACACTTTAAATGCAAATTACATGAAAGTGCTCAGTGTTCAATAGTGCAAAATAAATGAAAATATAGTACAACGTGCAAAACATGAACGTATAGTCCAAAATGCAAAAATCCAAAAAATCAATAAACCATACAGTATATAAGGACTATATATAAAAACAATTATTCCTTTTGCAAGATTCCATTCATATATAAAAAAGTATTTTTGAGCTGTAATGGTACCGTGAGAAAATGAATGAAAAAGTCTGTAAAAGTCCAGAATATGGGACAATCCTCAGCAGTGGATCATGGCATGTGTGGAGAAATGGATGGAAGCGTGTTTTGTGTCATCAAATCTCAGGTGCTTGCAGTGCCGATCGAGCATAGAAAATCTGACAAAAAAAATGAACGTTAGATTGACTTCTGTACAACCCTCCTGTCCATACATGGATTGAAATTTGTCTGGTCCCTACTAAACCAGTCAAATTTCAATCCATGTATCACCAGCTTAAATAGTGAAAAGTATCTGAAACAACAGACAAATATCCTCCAGCATAATATTCACACAAAAGGTGTCACTGATCTGGAGTATTTAACTGGGACACAAACCTTTAGATGACATGATTTCACTGCCAGAAAGCACTGGCATTGGACTGATATGACTTGACACAAAAGTGATTGCAAATTACACCCACAAACATCTTGACACAAGAAGTAGTTCTGGAGCTGTCAAGAAACATTCAATGTTTCAGTAGTACATAAACATACTCTATATGTTGCTTGCAGTTCAAGTTAAAACTAAGAAATGTAATCTTCAGCTGAAAGCTAGGCTTAACTAATGCAAAATACATCTCAAATTCAAAAATATTAAAGCTGAAAACCAGGTAGATATTAGAATACCAATTCATATAGTTTGATATTTGGATTAAACATGATGCTCTTGTGTGTATCTGACAAAGACTTGTTACCAGCTTCTGGTATTTACCCCACACAGCCGAATGTTGTAAGCGGCCGACATTCTGCCTGTGTGTATGTCAGTCTGTCCGATGGAAGCTTCTATCGGATGTGCATGCTGGAAAACCATGCACGTCCGACGAGTCCCGATCTGCACTCTCAGCCAATGTCAGAGAGTGCTTATCGGGGGGGGGGGTGCCCCTGTCAGAACACAACAGCTCAGTGGGGGAGATCATTGTAGTAATGTCGGATGGCTAGCACAGGGTCTCCGTCCGGAGATGACAGTTTTTTATTTTGTTCAATCTGCTGGGTTGTAGGAAAAAAAAAACTTGTAGTGTGTACCCGTCTCTGGGACTGGGAGAGGGAAGGGCGGTAACAAAAAATGTGAGGGATGTACTCACTTTTGTGAGATACTGTATCTACAGCAGTCTATGCCTCTCCACAATATCATGCCTGGACTTGTATATTTGAGGAACAACATGCTTTCTGCTAATCAGGAGGACTTACCTATTGCTAGAAAGCGTGCTTTACCTACTCACTGCCTGGTAGCAGAAAGACATTGTATCTTCTATACCAGTGCTTCTCAACTCTAGTCCTCAAGGCCCCCCAAAAGGTCAAGTTTTCAGGATGAAACAG
>BLSH010256654.1:280450-293377 GCA_018402905.1 Glandirana rugosa
CCTTTAGGACTTTTGAACTGGAAAACCCCCCGGAACTCCTGACCTCAACTCTTCGTGACCATATCTTCTATGTTACAGAAAGACGATGGTCCGTCACTCATCCATTTCGTACGAAAGATCGTTATCCATTCAGGAAGACTAATCGTCTTTCGTACAACAATGAGTTTATATGTTCAGGTTCGTACTATAACACCTCTCCGTATCTGACGACATCTATGTCATAGAGTGTTTTCACTCATGTGGGGAGTGTAAAAAACAATGGCGGGAAGGGAGAGGGTCACGGTCTCTGCCCATGTGTGATGTTCAAAAAAAAAGGATGTTGGGTCGTCTAACTTGTTTTATTTTTTGACAGTAGAGGCCAGCCTCTGCGACACGATCGGTAGGCTGTAATGATGTCACTAGAGGGGGTGGGTGCCCCTGTCAGAACACAACAGCTCAGTGGGGGAGATCACTGTAGTAATGTCGGATGGCTAGCACAGCGTCTCCGACCGGAGATGACAGTTTTTTATTTTGTTCAATCTGCTGGGTTGTAGGAAAAAAAAACTTGTAGTGTGTACCCGTCTCTGGCACTGGGAGAGGGAAGGGCGGTAACAAAAAATGTGAGGGGTGTACTCACTTTTGTGAGATACTGTATCTACAGCAGTCTATGCCTCTCCACAATATCATGCTTGGACTTGTATATTTGAGTAACAACATGCTTTCTGCTAATCAGAAGGACTTACCTATTGCTAGAAAGCATGCTTTACCTACTCACTGCCTGGTAGCAGAAAGACATTGTATCTTCTATACCAGTGCTTCTCAACTCCAGTCCTCAAGGCCCCCCAAAAGGTCAAGTTTTCAGGATTTCCCTCAGATGAAACAGCTGTGGTAATTACTAAGGTAGTGAAACTGATCAAATCACCTGTGCAAAATAATGGAGATCCTGAAAACATGATCTGTTGGGGCGCCGAGAGGACTGGAGTTGAGAAACACTGTTCTATACTCTGAGAGCAGCAGTTTACTCTTATGCTGCAGCTCTCACTGCATTAAAGAACCTCTTTGTACCTAAAGTAAATGTGGTTGCAGAAAAATATACATTTGTGGAATGTGGACAGCATAATTGTGGATACACAATGCAATTAATAGCAAATTTGAGAGTTGGTTGTAATCTTTGAGTTTGGTGCTTTAACAGATGAAATGATAAGAGACCAACTACTACAGAAAATGACATCAGCATACATTAGAGAAAGGATTTAACTTGTGCCTGAGCTATTACAGCTTCAACAAAGTAAAACTGTGGTGGGAAAGTAAAAAAACTCCCAATCTGGAGATTATTGACACCATACAGGCTGTGAATTGAAATCTGCCTTTTGTATGGCACCTTCTTAGATTCATCTACACCGCAATACATATACACAGAACAAGTACTGTTTCAGGTGTGGCTTAACACAATTCTTTGCAAACTATGTTGCATACCATGCAAAAGAGGCATTGTGCTGTAATTACAAGAAAATGGTACACTGCAATACTTTTACTGCGAGACAGGATCATGAGGTTACTGCCCCAGAGCAGTGGCAGCCTGTCCATACACGGCACAGGGGCGCCGCCCCATGATCCATGCACCTGGTCCCTAATCTACATGCAGGGCGCTGGACATATGGATTCCAATTGGGTCTTTTTTGTTTTTAAAGTACATGATTAGAGCCAGAGGCTCTAAATGGCTTCAAAAAGGGTGGGCTCGGGGCACAGAGCACCCACTTGTGTGACAATAGTGAATTAATATTGTCTTCCTGATTCTCCTCCCGCCCAATCAGCAAGCGGGTCCTGAGACCTGATTGACTGAGAGGAGAAGCATTCTCTGTGATACGAGATATCACTGTTCTTAGAACAGTGATCTGGCTTCTCCCCGCTAATTGATCGTTTTCACACGAAGTTTGCAGATGTTCTAAGAACAGGGATATGGCTTCTCCCGGCTAATGTATACTTTTCTCACAGAGTTTTAAGATGATTGTAGAATGTACAATCATCTTAAAACCGTGTGATAAAAGTATAAATTAGCCGTGAAAAACCATATCACTGTTCTTAGAACAGTGATCTGGCTTCTCCCCGCTAATTGATAGTTTTCACACACAGTTTGCAGATGTTCTAAGAACAGGGATATGGCTTCTCCCGGCTAATGTATACTTTTCTCGCAGAGTTTTAAGATGCTTGTAGAATGTACAATCATCTTAAAACTATGTGATAAAATTATAAATTAGCTGGGAGAAGCTATATCACTGTTCTTAGAACAGTGATATGGCTTCTCCCTGCTAATTTATACTTTTCTCACACATTTTTAAGATAGTCCACATCCACCTCCATTTTTTATTTATTTATTTTTTTTTTTAATTATTTTAAGTTATTTCCCTATCCCCATTTCTTTGTAGGGCACTTGTCCGACCCTTACCCCCATTTTCCTTCCTTTTGCAGAACTCTGGGACTTTCCAGGACTTTTTTACAGCACTTTTCAGAACTTTTAGTAAAATTACCAGAACCCCGGACCCGAACCTGGACTTTTTTTGAAAAGTCCGGGTTCGGGTCCGGGTCCGGACACCCAAAAGTTCGGTACGGACCCAAAGTTTACAGTTCGTGTTCGCTCAACACTAACCAGAAGTACTTATCAAATAAACCACGTATTGCACCTACTCTGAAATTAGTTAGTCATCTTAGAGACATTATTGCACTTGAATGCCTGCTAGTGGCTGTAAAATTTCAATCAAAGTGTTTCTAAAGTCAAATAGTTTTTTTACCTTAATGCATTCATTACATTAGCGTAAAAAAAACTTTCAGTGGCTGTTCCCACCCACTCACGTACATAGTACTTACCTGAGTCCTGTATTAATCCAGCACTGTACCCATCTGCAGCATCTATTTTCCCTCTCTCACAGGCTTGGCTGGAAGTAGTAGGAGCCATTGACTTCTGTTGCTGTCAGTCAAAATCTGTGAGAAGGGAGCAGGGAGCATGGCCAAGCCGCACTAAATGTGTTTACGTACGTATACAGCCCAGTTCAGGAGCAAGCCCACACATGTGCCATCATAGGAAGTGGCTTCCTATGGTAGCACACAGAGAAGAGGAGGAGCAGAGAGCATTAGTGGAGGGCCCAGTAGGGTCCACTCTGTGCAAAACTATTGTATAGAGCAGGTAACTATAACTTTTTTTATTTTAGTAAAAAATATTTAACTTTACAATCGCTTTAACTAGTGTGCAAGCTGAATTCTACATTGTAAGGAAAGGCATCTCTATAATGGGCAGGGATCTTTTTGCTGCACAGCAATTAATGAATGGTTATCACAACAGCTCCAGTTGCCCCTCATCTACCAGTGTTCAAAGTTTCACAACTCAACACCACCTCACTTGTCTTTGTAAAAAACATTGTACTAAAAATGAGAGTGCAATCAGATGTGAAACCAGCGTGTCAGAAATGAGATGCTTACCCTTCTCTGTAAGAGAAGCTGTTTCCCAAGAACTTATAAACTGCTAGAATGAGAAGTGAAAACATGATACATCTGAATTGGTATCTCCTATTGTGGTGACAATGGAGAAGACAGGAGGTATTGGATTGTGTGTTGACCTTTGTGAACTAAACAAAGCTATTGCTATTTATAGTCACCTCCTGCCCCATATTGAGGAAATATTTCAGAAATCTAAATTCTTTTCTATCCTTGCTCTTCAGTGTATATCATCAGTAGGAACTTCACTGCATTTACCCATGAGGACCTGCTCTGTTTCAAATGTGTATCTTATAGATTAGCTTCAGTACCAGTTGTTTTGAAATACTTAAGTTTCAATCCTCAGTAACGTACCTGGTACATAGTGATACCTGGATGACATAATTTTATTTGGCCCAACCCTGGGTTGTCACAACAAGTACCTTAAAATAGTTCTAAATTGCATTGGTACTGCAAGAACTGAAACAAAATATTTATAAATGCTGCTTTAGACAAACTCGGTCTTACCACATGATATTCTAAATGTATTCCTAGTCGTTAAAAATGCAGAGTCTCCAGCAACTTCCAGCAACAGTTCTACAACTTTACAAGCTATGTACTGTAAATTGACCAATCTGCTGTCACACACATTACACCACTCCACTCAGTGCCAATTTCTGCTCGGGAGAAATTTGCTATTGATATCATAGGTCCTTCCACAGAGTGATGATTTGTTATAACATTAATGGATTATTAGAGTAAATGGCAAGAAATTACATTTGCCTCAAATATATCATTTGCCACTGTAATTATATTTCTCTTGACAGTCTTTAGCAGGAAAGGTAATCCAAAGAAACTCATGTTTCACAATGGATCATAATTTGTTTTATCTGAGTCTGCATCCTTCCTGAGATTGAGAGATATGTTGTGCATAGGAAATTCTCAGTTTATTACCCCCAAGAAAATGTATGCATTGAGAGATTCAATGGAAGCCTTTAAGAAGTTCTGCAAACTGTAAATCTTACAGAGAAATCGTGTAAAATTTTTACAGTAGAGCTCTTACTTATAAAACACCTAGACATGCAACCACACAAGCATTGCCAGCTACTACATGGTAGACAAATATACAGTATCTCAGAAAAGTGAATACACCCCTCACATTTTTGTAAATATTTTATTATATCTTTTCATGTGACAACACTAAAGAAATGACACTTCTATAATAAAATTGCCAAGACCCTGAAATTGAGCTGCAGCACAGTGGACAAGACAATACAATGGTTTTACAGGACAGGTTCCACTCAGAACACGCCTCACCATGGTTGACCAAAGTAGTTGAGTGCATGTGCTCAGCATCATATCCAGAGCTTGTCTTTGGGAAATAGACGTATAAGTGCTGCCAGCATTGCTGCAGAGGTTGAAGGGGTTAAGGATTCAGCCTGTCAATACTCAGACCATACGCCGCACACTGCATCATATCGGTCTGCATGGCTCTGGTCCCAGAAGGAAGCCTCTTCTAAAGATGATTCACAAGAAAGTCTGCAAACAGTTTGGTGAAATAAAGCAGATTAAGGACATGGATTACTGGAACCATGTCCTGTGGTCTAATGAGACCAAGATAAACTTATTTGGTTCAGATGGTGTCAAGCGTGTGTGGCGGCAACCAGGTGAAGAGTACAAATACATGTGTGCCTTGCCTACAGTCAAGCATAGAGTGTTATGGTCTGGGTATGCATGAGTGCTGCCTGCACTGGGGAGCTACAGTTTATTGAGGGAACCATGAATGCCAACATGTACTGTGACACAATGAAGCAGAGTATAATCCCCTCCCTTCGGAGACTGGGCCACAGGGCTGTATTTCAACATGATAACGACCTGAAACACACCTCTAAGATGTCCACTGTCTTGCTAAAGAAGCAGAGGATAAAGGTGATGGACTGGCCAAGCAGACCTAAACCATATTGAGCATCTGTGGGGTATCCTCAAATGGAAGGTGGAGGAGCGCAAGGTCTATAACATCCACCAGCTCTGTGTTGTTATCATGGAGGAGTGGAAGATGACTCCAGTGGCAATCTGTGAAGCTCTGGTAAACTCCATGCCCAAGTGGGTTAAGGCAGTGCTGGTAAATAATGGTGGCCACACAAAATATTGACACTTTGGGCCCAATTTGGACATTTTCACTTAGGGGTGTGCTCACATTTGTTGCCAGCGGTTTAGACATTAATGGCTGTGTTTTGAGTTATTTTGAGGGGACAGAACATTTATACTGTTATACAAGCTGTACTCACTACTTTACATTGTAGCAAAGTGCCATTTCTTCAGTGTTTTCACATGAAAAGATATAATAAAATATTTACAAAAATGTGAGGGGTGTACATATATATATATATATATATATATATATATATATATATTTGTCATTTTTTATATATTTTTGTGTATTTATCAATATGGGCAGTGTTATTATTGTGGATATCGCTAATGCCCTTAAAAAATGTTTTAAATCTAAGTTTTTATTTTTACTATGATTTGTGTATTTATGTTTTTATTAAGTTTGATATTGTCTGCTTTCTGTGTTTGAGATGTAAATAGGAGTCCATTGAGAAGCTTAGGTTAATTTGGTTCCTACAAAGAGATAGCCAACATTGTATGCCTTTTAGCTATGGCAAAGTTTCAGCAATATGGCGCCCTGTTTACAAGTTTCCATGTCTATCCTCTCCCTGTGCTCTATAAATATTATGCTGCTACTCCCATCTGTAGCCTTTGCGAAAGCCCGAAGGAGCAATACGCGTGAGGCAAGTGGGACCTGTGTAAGGTGCCATCTTGCTTAGCTGACAGATCAAGACTGTGCATATGAATGCTGTGAACAGACACTTGTATGTGCCTCTGCTCATTGAGAGTGTTACTCCTTTGTATTCTTTTATTTTAAAAAAATTGGCAAAACTACACTATTGGATATTCTTTGCATGTATCTCTTTGAGTCTTTTTATTCAAGAGCTGCGGAATATAGACATGTGACCTCAGTGCTGCTGACCTGTTGCCTATGTGATTAAAACACTTTTGACCACCTTGATTATTTTAAGGGGTCCATTGCATCAGGTGAGGAGACACCCAGTTGGGCATGTGGATGATACTCTTTGGTCCATGGTCAAAGATTTCTAATACTAAGGAAGATTTACCTTTACTTGTGGCACATGAACTGTGGTGTTGTTTTTTTCTGGACACTTACAATCTAATTGGATAATCTAACTTGACTTGATGATATATGGGACTGTTCTCATGTTTTTTTCTTTTTACTTACAACCTAGTTGGATGAAGCATGGGATTTTTTTTTTTACGATTTTTACATTTTTCTGCACATGATTTGTGATAATTGTGTAAATATATGAGCTTTGTTGTTTAACCGGTTGCCGACCAGCTGACCAGTTGTACTGCAGCCGGTTGGCTCAGCTGCGCAAACCCCCTTCATTGTATGTCGGCCGTGCATGCATTATTTGCGGGCAAGCGTGTGCCAGTGTGTCGGGCAGACTCAATGTCTGCCGGTGACCCACGATTGCTTGTTACAGAGGCAGAATGGAGATCTGCCAGTGTAAACACTGCGGATCTCCATTCTGTCAGGGGACATATGACAGATCTACTGTTGCAAGTAATTGGGAACAGTTAAATCTGTCATGCCCCTGCCAGCCCAGCCCCCACACAGTTAGAAACACAGTGAGGGAGCACAGTTAACCCCTTGATCGCCCCCTACAGTTTAACCCCATTCCCTGCCAATGACATTTATACAGTAATCAGTGGCTATTTAAAGCTCTGATCGCTGTATAAATGTCATTGGCACAAAAAAGTGTCTAATCTGTTCACTGCAATGTCGCAGTCCCGCTAAAAATTGCAGATCGCCGCCATTACTAGTAAAAAAAAAATAATAATGAAAATGACATAAATCTATTTCCATAGTTTGTAGACATGATAACTTTTGCACAAACCAATCAATATATGCCTATTGCAATTTTTTTTACCAAAAATATGTAGAAGAATACATATCGGCCTAAACTAAATTTTTTTATGGATATGTATTATAGCAAAAAGTAAAAATAAAATGTTTTTTTTCAAAATTGTCACACTTTTTTGTTTACACCACAACAAATAAAAACTGCACAGGTGATCAAATACCACCAAAAGAAAGCTCTATTTTTGGGGAAAAAGGGATGTCAATTTTGTTTGGGTACAGTGTTGCATGACCGCGCAATTCTCAGTTAAAGCAACGCAGTGCTGTATTGCAAAAAGTGCTCTGGTCTGGAAGGGGGTAAATCCTGTCGGGGCTGAAGTGGTTAAATGCACATTTGATTCCACATTTGATAATTTTATTAATAAGCGCTTCACTATTAGTAGGTATACAGTGCCTGTGGTTCCACTTAGAAAAAAAATCTGAATGCTTCGACTTATGGGAAAAAGAAAACAGTTTTGCTAAAACAATGCATCTAGCAGATTTTCCCTGTAGTTCTAGAAACCACTTGTTTTGATTAAAAATTGTGCAGTGTTTCTATTCCCATCTTCCCTTTCATATATCCAGAATCCCTGTAGCATAACCAAACAGATAAACTGTTGAGCATCTTCCCAGACTTACTCATTTTGATGGCTATATAGCAAAGACTTCCCATAATAAAAAAACTATCCCACTGAGATGTATGATTTTAATTAGGATTTATTTTTTTTTTCAGTATTGTTAGCTTTTATTCATTCATTTATGTCATAGTTAACAAAGGGTTAATGTATTAAGGTTTTGTGTTCATTCGTCATTGTATGTCGGGTGTGTACATGGCGATCTTGTGGGCATGTGCACATGCCCATTCACTTGGGGGGAGCCAGTCAGCAGGTCCAGTGGACTTGATGGTTCCGGCCACCTGCGATTGCTCCACAGAGAGGCAGAATGGGGACCTGCCAGTGTAAACAAAGGAGACCCTTGTTCTGTAAGGGGAGTAGGGTGAGATTGTCTGCTTCTAGTGATTAGGAATGGCGATCTCTTTCTACTCCCTGTCAGTCCACTCCCCCCACAGTTAGAAAACATCTCCCTAGGGAACATTTAACCCTTTGATCGCCCCTGGTGTTATCCCCTTCCCCGCTACTGTCATTTATACAGTAATCAGTGCATTTTTATAGCACTGATTGCTATATAACTGTCACTGGTCCCAAAAAAGTGTTAAAAGTACCTGATCTGTCTGCCTCAATGTCGCAGTCCTGCTAAAAATTGCAGATCACTGCCATTAATAGTAAAAAAAAAATAATTATAAAAATGACATAAATCTATCCCCTATTTTGTAGACATGGTAACTTTTGTGCAAACCAATCAATATATGGTAATTGGGATTTTTTTTTACCAAAAATATGCAGAAAAATAAATATTGGCTGAAACTGAGGAAGAAATTCATTTTTTACATTTTTTTATATTTAATATAGCAAAAAGTAAAATATATTGTTTTTTAAAAAAATGTTGCTCTTCTTTTTTTGTTTATAACGCAAACAATAAAAAAACACAGAGGTGATCAAATACTACCAAAATAAATCTCTATTTGTGGGAAAAAAAGGACAACAGTTGTGTTTGGGTACAATGTCGCAAAACTGCCCAATTGTCAGTTAAAGCGTCGCAGTGCCGTTTCGTAAAAAAGGGCCTGGTCAGGAAGTGGGTAAATCCTTTCAGCACTGAAGTGGTTAAAGAAAAACTTAAATAAAACATATAACATAGCCCCAATGCAATTTCAGAACTACAGCAATTGTTTCTATGAAAAAAAAACAAATAAAACTCCAAACACTCAATTTTGTCCTCAATATTTCATAGCTAAGAAGTGCTAAATCATGAGTCACAGACTCACGTGTCTTCCAATGACCCCCATTAAAGTTTAAAGTGAACATTTTAGAATCTGGGAATGCCAATTGTAACTACACAGTACCAAAAATTAATTTATGTCTTGAAATCCTCTTGAAGCATAGTAGTCCATTTCCTCATGTGTAAACATGCCTACCCCATCTGCATCTTTAGAGCTGTATATCTGCAATGTGAATCCTAAGCTGGCCATACATATGTCATTATTCGGTAGGTTTAGCAGGGACATGCTAAAATTCAATCCATCTATAGGCTAGCTGGTTGTACACAAGTCGATCTATCGATCAACTTGTGTAAGACCAGACTGTTAAGTTTTTGTCCCAAAATATCAGTGCTGCCAGCTAAGCCAGCAGCACTGATCATTGTATACTGCATGTGGGAAGGCTCCCCACCGGCAGAATACAATAGCGCAGCAGGAGTTATTCCCCTATCCACATTGAATGTGTGGATGGGGGAATCAGGTCATTTCTTTCATTCAATCTGCTGGTTAAAAGAAAAAAAAAGAATCATGCATTGTCTTAGGCTCTGAGCCTTTGCTCTTCTCAGATTTGCAGTGATATTCGGTGACTTTTTTTATTTTGATGTCTCTATTGTTGATGTGCGTGTTGATGACTGTTTATCCTTGCCAGAGTGGAATCTGTACTTCAAAACCTGCAATGTAAGGATCTGCCTGCTTCTGCTTTGTTTATTCTATAGACGTGCTTTTTTGCACCCTTTCCACTACTTTTTGTTGTTCTCTCGCCATTTATCAAATCACCAGCCACGGAGGATAGGGGGCTAATCTCTGATATGAAAATGCAGGACCCTGCTTCCTACTAAGATGCTCACTTCTACAAAGAATAATATTGTGTAAATAATATCTGAATAATTGACCATCCAAATGCTTTAATAGAGATCTGTGGATATTTGGCAGATGGTAGAAGTGGGCAATATCATAATGATCCCCTTCTGCAAGGCATCCTTAATAGAAACAATGAACTCCTTCAAGAAATCTGTTGGGTCTGCTTTCAGTGTTTTGTAGTAGATAGTAATATCTAGAATTCTTTTTGTCTTATTAATATAGTCTATTCTGTCCTGACTCACTATGCCACCTTCTTTGTCAGCACTTCTAATGATGATACCTTCACTGTCTCTCAACTTTTTGAGTGCTCTGTTTGCCCTTGGTCAGATTATAAAAAAAGTGGTCTTATGTCAGACTACAGGTTGTTCAAATCAGTCATCACAGAAGTCTGAAATGTTGGAATGAAGTTCCTTTTGGACTGTATTGAGAAAAAAGTTGAAGGGAATTTGAAATCTGTAGTGATACATTTCTCCAAGATATCCTTTTCAGGGATAGGTGGCATTTGATCTAGTAGAATTTGAATATTCAGATCTGGGTCTGGTAATCGTTTACGTTTCTTATTTCCAAAATATCTCAAATGCCAGTTTCCTAACAAAGTTTTGAAGATCTATAAATAATTGAAAAATGTTTGGTTTTGCCGATGGGCAGTTCAGGCCCCTTTTCAACACTGTACTTTTCTTGTTCTGATAATATGTATGTTGATAGATTGAAAATCTTCACTGTCTCTTGGTCCTTTTTGGATGGAGTAATGGATCTTGTAAAGAATCTTCTTCTGCCTTTCCTTCCTCTGCAACTGGCGTGTTCTTTGAACTGTTTTTCTGATTCTATTGATGGGAAGAAGCTGGTAATTTTCTTCATTTTTGGACTTAGGAGGGGAGGGAGTAGTTTGACTCTGGATGTGCAGGAGGGGAGGTCTGAAAAGTAATCTGGTGAGTCGTCATGTGTTACTGATCAAATCTTCTTTACCCTGAAGCTCTTCAATTGGTGAACCAGATTCCAGATCTCTGTTGTTTAGGTTTTTAGTAATTAATCCAAATGTTGGTGGATCCGTATCGTCTCTTATGTGTATTCCTGGTTGAATGTTATGCTCAAAGGACCCTCCTTCTGAATATGATCTTAAAGCGGTTGTATTGTCTGCTTGGTCATTTTCACCTACAGGTAAGCCTATAATAACTTTTAACTGTAGGTAAAATGAATATCTCCTAAACCTATACGGTTTAGGAGATATTCGCCTTGCATGCAGCCCCTGGCGTCATCTGCGCATGGGTAGTGAAGGTCTGGTGAAGGTACAGCATATCGTGCCAGAACTTGCCATAACAGAGGGCTCCAGCGTGAATACATGGGAGAGACATCATCGCAGCTCTGGCCACTCACTGGAAGAAACGCCAAAGAGAACATGTCAGCTCCCTCAGCGGTGATTGGGCGGCCTTGTGGGAGCTTTGTTCTAAGGTAAGTATTTCATAATGAGCTAGTATGTGGTGCAAACTAACTCATTATGCCTTTGCCTTACAGTTTTTTTTTCTTTTTTTTATGGGCATACAACTGCTTTAATGGAGTGTGTTTGCTTTGATCCTTAGAAAATGTACCATTATTGGCCCTGGAGCAGTTGGTAAATATCCTAGATCTCATATTGGTTATTTACCGCCTGGTAGAACTTGATTGCTGGATGTTTGGTCACCATGGTCCCTGTGGAAGGTATAGAGTTGCCCTGTTTGGGATCCTGTCCCTCTTTATTGTGAGCAGGGAATTGTGTTATAGTTCTTCTATACCTCCATGGTCTTGTGTTGCCCTGTGAATAATTATATCTATTTCTTTGTGATTTTTTTCATTTCTTATCAAAATTGTATTTTTAAAATTTTCATAGTTTGCTGGATATCTGGTCATCTGGGATTTTGAATGACATAAATTCTGAGAATGGTATATGTTTATCTTTAACATTGACTTTTTCTAAATTCATTTTGATGGCAAGATTTCTTCTCTTGCTGATAATGAGGTCCGTTGCTTCTATAGAGACTTGGAGTTCCAAAAATTGAACCAGTTCATAGTATACTTTGCACCATGTGGAAAGCAGAGGACTCTAATGCTCTTAGTCCCCTGGGCACCAGTTTCTCCTTTTGGTAATGTTGGCAGAACTGAAACTAAAGAGACTCAACATTTGTTCAGGGATTTCTGCGTCATGCTTCGAACTGGGTAACATATTACAATCTGTTTGAAATAGCTGAGATCTAAAATCATCTCTATTAAAGTTCTAAACCATAATGTCTATTCTAGGTTAAGAGACCAAGAGGAACAAAGCGGATGATGATTAGAACACTGAAACAACAATGATATTTACAATGAATGCCAAAGGCATAAACATATAGACCATTCAGACTAATACGTTAGTACTTAATTAAAATATAAAAGTATTCCTTCAGTACTTATATGCTGAACGGTCCTTAAAAAATCTGTATCCCTGCAGCCACCATTCTCAGCTCAAAAGTTTCCAAGGGTATGTAGACTCCAATGAAATAAAGGCCATTCGAGGAGCATGTGCAAATCCGTCAGGACGGACATGCAAGCCTGAGGCTCTGCACCGCTCGGGGGAGAAACAGATGCTGACAACAGACTCCGTACCTACTGCTTCCAGCATATCACCTCGCCCACATGAAGACAGTCCCAGTCCCAGCACCATGGTGCACGGAGCTGTCTACTCCAAGACAAAACGAAAATGCAGGACATGCCTCTTCTAAGATGGTGGTGGCTTGATGCTCTCAGTCTCTCT
>BLSH010256654.1:298684-321693 GCA_018402905.1 Glandirana rugosa
TCGAACAAATTTTCGTTTTACGCAACTGGATGAGACGTACTTGTAACACCGGGCAACTACCATGTTACATAATGAAGTTACATAGTCTATACCAAATCTCTAAAAGCATATCCAACGACATACGTTTAACAAATACATATAGAACGTTAGGGAATTGAAAAATTCTAACACAGAAAAAATTACTTTAAAAGTTTATTTATATACGATAAAATTATATAAAACCCACACAACAGAACAAAAAGGAAGTCATAAAACCCTGTCACCGTACGAGACCTTTCGATAGACGTATATGTCAGATCATAAATATATGTGTGTCACAGAACCCGAACGATTTTTGAAATGTCCGGGTCCGGGTCCGTGCCACGGACACCCGAAAGTTCGGTACGGACCCGAACGTTACAGTCCGGGTTCGCTCAACACTAGTAGCGATATATAGTGTACGCTCAATACACTGTGTGTATATAAATACTAGACTGTATATGCAGATAGCTTTCCAGAGCATGCCACTGTCCCAAAATACTGAAGGAAAAACAAGACAACACACCCAAAATATATTAAAATAGCATATATTTATTTGAAAATTTCATTAAAAAAGACACAATCTTAAAAAGTTAAGGGATTGCAAGATATACATAAACAATTTGCATACAGCAACCTATACGAAAATCTCTAAACCATATCTGATACATTGAAGTAATACATTGTACCATCAACGGGCCACAATGTTCATGCAGAGTAGGTCAACGCATTTTGCTTTTAAACAAGCTTCCTCAGGACCTCTCACATCATGGGTAGAGATTACTTAAAGAAAGCAAAACATGGGGTGTGACCGGATGTTGGAGTGAGCAGACGTGCGGGAGGTGGCTCCTTTCCTGCTCCACGCTTTGTGCTCCATGTGAGACCCAATGCCCTGACGCTGGAGCCCGGTAGCGGCCGGTGGCGCTTGGATGCCTCGGGACGATCCGGAGAAGCCTCTGAGCCTCTGAGGAGAGGGTGTGCGGCACCTCTTTTTGGAGTTTGTTTTTTTTAGGAGTGACCACCCCATTGTATGGTTTCTTTTTCTCTCTCCCTAAACAATGAGTAGGTTCAGGAAACGCATCTGACAGGGGACTCCGTAGGCCGGTTAAAGATCAGGGGATCCCCCCATCAGTTCCATTCCACTTATACATCTTACTCCAGGGGGACGAGGTTACTAGTTCATACCTCAGTGGGGTTCTCCTGCAATCAGGTCATGGTAGATAGAGAGGGCAGATATGTGTTCCTATACTGTAGGCTGGCAGAAGCTCCGCTTATATTAATAGGCGTGTATATCCCTCCGCCCTTTAAGTTAGATATTATTGGTCACCTTGTGGAGTTTATAGCGGATAAACCTGGTATTCCAGTCTTACTGATAGGAGATTTCAACCTGGTTATGAATGTACAGCTGGATAGACATCCTGCGGTGAGAGGGAGGGGGCCCCATCATGGACCCCATTGCACGAGACACTTAAGGAGGCCGGGCTACGGGATATATGGAGGGACCGATATCCGTGTCTTTTCCTGCTACTCTGGCACTCATTCTTCTCTCTCTAGGATAGATATGGCCCTGGGTAATGAGGAATTGCTTTCAAGGGTGGTGGATATTAAATATGAAGCGAGGGGTCTTTCGGACCATTCGCCAGTGGCGGTGTCCATAAATATGGGTAGATGTTCCCATGAGAGGGACTGGTGGCTCAACCCCCTATGGTTAAAATGAATAGCCCCAAAGGACCATATACTATCTAAACTTCGGGAATTTTTGCACCAGAATAGAGGTACCGCTAGCAAGGTGTAGTGTGGGATACCCTCAAAGCTTTTTTGAAAGGGCTCCTGATACATCAAATTTCCAGAAAAAAAAAAGCTGAGTGAGGAATGGGAACAGGAAATAATGGATAGGGTAAAGGAGTCAGAGAAGGCCTATGACGATGACCCGAGTCCAGAGAAACAGGGTAACTGGACTGGAGCCCAAGCAATATACCGAATAGTGTCCCTATAAAAAGCAGAAACTAAAAGATTTTTTTAAAGCAGTCCCAATATGAGGAGGCGGAGTCTGTTGGGCACATGCTGGCCCTCCTGGTGAGGTTTTAGGAGGGACGGTCGAATACTATAAACTGTATAGAGACCCTGGCTGGGGGGACCACCGTGTGCCCGGTGGAGATATTAACCACTTTTAGGGATTATTACAAGGACCTCTATAGTTCGAAGGTGGGTAGGGTGGACGGAGAAATAAGGGACTTTTTGAAAAATCTGAATACTCCACGGTTAACAGAGGAGGAGAAAACAACCCTAGATGCACCAATAACGATTGAAGAGCTGGAGAGGGCAGTGTCAGAGACCCCTAAGCACAAAACCCTGGGCCCAGATGGCCTGCCGAATGAAATTTACCTGGAGTATGCCGGGGTGCTGCTCCCGGAGTTGCTGGTGACTCTCAATGAGGCGCTAAGGGGGGGGGGTCATGCCCTCTTCTATGACGGAGGCTACCATTATCCTTATCCCCAAGGAGGGGAAAGATCCCCAGCAACCAGCATCGTACAGGCCTATCTCCCTGTTGTGTACGGATGTAAAGCTATTGGCCAAGGTGTTGGCAAATCGTTTAAGCAAAGTAGTACACAAAATAGTTCATCTGGATCAATGCGGGTTTATTCTGGGGAGGTCCACAGCCCTGAACATCAGGAGATTGTTCCTAAACCTACAGGTGCCATCGGAGGCTCCTGGTTCGAGGGCAGTGTTATCTTTGGAGCTGTCAAGGCCTTTGATAGTCTGGAATGGCAGTACCTTCGGGAGGCCTTGGCAGCGTTCAATATTGGCCCCTGTTTTTTGAAGTGGGTAGGCCTCTTATATCAGAACCCTAAGGGAAGAGTAAAAATAGGGCAGAGACTGTCGAGCTACTACCCATTATCAAGGGGGACAAGGCAGGGTTTCCCCGTTGTCCCCCTTTCTTTTTGCAGTGGCGGTTGATCCTTTGGCAATAGCAGTGAGAAAAGCACAGGAGATACGGGGGTTTAGAAGAGGGCCAGTGGAGGAGAAGGTCTCACTGTTTGCGGACGACATCCTACTCTTCCTGGGGGTATAGATCAGTCATTGGTAGCAGCGATGAAACTGGTAAGAGAATTTGGTAGCTTGTCAGGACTGGTGGTCAACTGGGAGAAGTCTGTTCTCTCGTTGGACGGACCAGTGGAGAATTTGCTGGAGGATATGGCCCCTTTGCAGATATCAACCACCTTTAAGTATTTAGGTATAAATGTATCAACCAACCCCAAGCAATATATACAGAGGAACCTAGAACCTCTAGTGAAAAAGTTTGGATTAAAGTTAAGCAGGTGGAGATGTTTGCCTCTAATGGTGATGGGCCGCTGTAATCTAATTAAAATGGTATGGCTGCCACAGTTGCTATACATCTTGCATAACTCCCCTATATTGATCCTGAGGGTATGGTTTACCAAAATAGAGAGGCTCTTCAGGGAATTGATATGGAGGGGCAAGCAGGCTAGGATTAGTTGGCGTTGCCTACAGCTCCCTAGGAATAAAGGGGGTTTAGCGGTCCCACATCCGTGGGTTTACTTTTTAGCAGCCCAACTTCAGCATTTGGGAGGGGGAGAGGTGAATGCATCAAATGTAAACCACAGCTTGTGGCCCCTCCAGGCTTGTACCCCACATGTATCTTGGTTAGAGGCATTGGATGCAGAATCACTGGGAACGTTGAAACAGTGTCCATCGGGAACCCTAATTTTAAAAGTCTGGCGGATGGCAAAGTCAGTGTTGAACTATCAGGGCTACAGCGAGTATGCGCCGCTGTGGGATAATGGGAGGCTTCCGGAACTGGAAGGATTGGGGGTCTTTCATAATTGGAAGCAGAGGGGGGTGAGTAGAGTGAGGCAATTGTTCAGTGGGGATAGCTTGAAGTCCTTCCAGGAGGAATTCGGGCTACTAAATAATTTTTTTTTCAATACCTCCAGCTTAGGCACGTCATTGCTGAACAGTTTAAGGTGGAGGGGGGCCTGCAGTGGTGCGAGATTCCCCTCCTGAGGAAGACCCTGTTTGCTAAGTCCCAAAAGGGACTAATTTCAGACCTATATCAGAACTTGGGTCCTAGAGTATTGGATGGGGACCAGATGGCCCAGGCAAGAGAGAAGTGGGAGGTAGATGTGGGAGAATTATTGGATAGTCAGTGGAAGGATATTGTGGCCTTGCCGAGTAGATTGTCCCTCTCAGCCCCACAGAACTTGACCCAGTTGTATATCCTGCATAGGACCTTTTACACCCCTAAGAGATTGTTCTACTTTGGGGGGCGCCAGGACGCTATCTGCACTAGGTGCAGGGGGGGCGTCCCCCCCGACCTGGTCCATATGCTTTGGAGGTGCCCCAGGCTGTACAGGTACTGGAGTGGTGTCCTGGGCAGGGTCAGCTAGGTTTTTGGGTTGGCGCTGCCCGGGGACCCGGTTCTGTGCATTTTGGGGCACCTGGAGGGAGGGGGGGAGATGGGTCAAGAGAGACTGGCAGTGGAGAGAAGCCTTTATCAGGCGAGGAAACAAATTACCTTAAAATGGAAGGAGCTAGATCCACCCTCAGTAGGGGCATGGCGAGAGAGGGTGAACTTATGTTACAATTATGAGGGAGAGGATGGTTTACTTAAGAAGGGGAAAGATCACCATTTTTGATAGAATATAGGGTAGGTGGAAAGGAAGCGAGGGCTTGCTACTCAGGGAGACACTCAACAAATGAGTCAGTAGGAGGATGACCTGGATGGTGTATCCGGGATGGATAATCTAAAGATAAGGCCTAGCGGGGTGGGGTGGGAGGGTGGGATGGGAAATGTGAGGTATATTGGTGTAATGCTACTTTTGTAACTATAATGTTGTATAATGAAAAATGAAAATAAAGCATCATTAAAAAAAAAAAAAAAAGAAAGCAAAACATATCCATAAGTATAGTGATATAGTATAGTATAAGTGTACATTGTATATCACACTATAATGGTTATATCATTTGTGAAGCTTACAGTTGGCTGTCCTCTTAATCTTATGTATTTGAATACGTGCTGATACTGCTCCATCTTCTCTCCATCCTTCCCTCCTCCTTCCCCTTTTCCTCCTCCCTTTCTTTCTACCCCTTTCAGGGTGTTGTCATAGAGGTGTTTCCACTTTCGTATACATCGTACCTTCTCCCTCTATATTGCTGCCTTTTGATGTATGTGGAGGCTCCCCTATGTCTCTTTTTGTTTGCTCCCCCTTCCCTATTCTTGATATTATGATTTTGATACATGTATATGCATCAGAGCAACAGTTCTAGTTCCTCCTGTTGGCACTCCGTGCTCTTGGGGAAGTCTCAAGGGGCGGGCATATGCGTTCCACATCTCCCCTTGGGGAGGCGTTAGGGATACACGTGTGTGCCGAGTGACGTGGAGGAGTATCGATCTCCTCCCCCTGTGTCATACGGCAATCCGTCACATGATTCCCTTCACACGCAATGTGCCCATCCTGGTTGAGGCATGCGCCATCGGGTTGGAACGCACACCACGTCATGCCGCGGCGCCATAGCCTATGGTGCCTATGCGCCGCTTACGTGGTTAGCGGCGCCCGCATTGACGTGGTGGGGGGCCTATATAGGAGGGACTCCCAGACAGTGGCGGACACAAAGAGAGATGGTGCTACACACAGGTATTTGACAGCAGCCTAATGCCCCTCTTTATTTTGGTAGCTTATATTGTTGGCTTTACCATATGACCCATTCCTCTTCTCTAGACGGACCGGGACCATGCTACTTGTCCATATAGGACGGTTGCCACTGTTTGTAACATCTGAGACAGACGAACTATATTCGCTGGGATAATCTCACCTATATACACTATATACCTGGTGCTTCTGAGCCAAGGTATTTACATATAATACTTATATTTTCTTCGGCCAGAACTCTCTGAGCCCCCGTAGTGGGGAGCATTTTCTACTCCTAGTAAGCACCTAGTTCCTGTGTTTTATTCTTGTCTTTTATATGTAGACTTCGATCTACCTGACAGGGTGTAAAGCCGTACAGTAATATATGAACCTTTTTCTGCCACCAAGTGCCAAGTTACCTGTGTGGAGGGTAAGTTGGTATTATCAAATACTACTGATATGGATAAGTTCCATCGCTTTCATACTTTCTTATACGTACTAGGTAAACTAGATGCACCTTCTCCTCCTTTTTTCATAGATACATATACCAGTTTAATCTGGGGAACCCCTGAGGGTGGATCTTTATATCTGGCTACCATCTGTCTCCATTCTTGATTGGAGACCCTTACCAGGTAACATTCTCTACCCTGCCCTCTGCACCTTCAGTGCAGTAGCATTAATAAGGTGGTTTACATTTACTGTATTCTAATATAATTTACATATATAGGTAACTGCCTATTGGTATCTACGTCCATCTGCCTGCCTTCACTCCTATTGCCCCATGTGTCTACCCCCCTGAGCATTTTTCCGTGAGCACGGACAGCCAGAACTGTAAGCATCACAAATGATATAACCATTATAGTATGATATACAATGTACAGTTATACTATACTACCGTATATCACTGTACTTATAGATATGTTTTCCTTTCTTTAAGTAATCTCTACCCATGATGTGAGAGGTCCTGAGGAAGCTAGTTTAAAAGCGAAACGCATTGACCTGCTCTGCATGAACATTGTGGCCCATTGATGGTACAATGTATCGCTTAAATGTATCAGATACGGTTTAGAGATTTTTGTATAGGTTGCTGTATGCAAATTGTTTATGTATATCTTGCAATCCCTTAACTTTTTAAGATTGTGTCTTTTTTAATGACATTTTCAAATAAATATGTGCTATTTTAATATATTTTGGGTGTGTTGTCTCATGGTGTGCCCATAAAGTCCGCTCTAGTTGGGGACACCCCCAATTGTTTTTACTAGACTGTATATATTTTAAGACACCACATCAAGTGTACTATATACTGTACATACACCCCTGAGTGCACTGATATATAGTGTAGACTCAATACGCTGAGTGCGTATATATATATACTAGACTTTATATATTTTAAGACACCACGTGAAGTAGTGTACTATATACCGTACACTAGGGATGGGCCGAATACCCCCCGGTTCAGTTGGCACCAGAACTTGCGAACAGGCAAAATATTTGTGCGAACGCCGTTAAAATCTTTGGGACTAAAACATGAAAAATCAAAAGTGCTCATTTTAAAGACTTATATGCAAGTTATTGCCATAAAAGGTGTATGGGGACCCAGGTCCTGCCCTAGGGGACATGTATCAATGCAAAAAAAAGTTTTTAAATCAATAGTTTTTTTCAGGAGCAGTGATTTTAATAATGCTTAAAGTGAAACAATAAAAATGAAATATTCCTTTAAACATTGTGCCTGGGGATCCCCTTGGTCTGCCTATAAAAGGACGCACCTCTGTGATGTTTAGAACATACAGTCAGGTCCATAAATATTGGGACATCAACACAATTCTAATCTTTTTGGCTCTATACACCACCACAATGGATTTGAAATTAAACAAACAAGATATGCTTTAACTGCAGACTTTCAGCTTTAATTTGAGGGTATTTACATCCAAATCAGGTGAACAGTGTAGGAATTTCAACAGTTTGTATATGTGCCTAACACTTTTTAAGGGACCAAAAGTAATGGGACAATTGGCTGCTCAGCTGTTCCATTTGCAAGGAGCAGATAAAAGGTCCAGAGTTCATTTCAAGTGTGCTATTTGCATTTGGAATCTGTTGCGCTCAACTCTCAATATGAGATCCAAAGAGCTGTCACTATCAGTGAAGCAAGCCATCATTAGGCTGAAAAAAACAAAACAACCCATCAGAGAGATAGCAAAAACATTAGGTGTGGCCAAATCAACTGTTTGGAACTTCTGAAATCAGTATCAGTAGAGTAGTCTGGGGATTTGAGAGATAGAACAACAAGTGCCGACAACTTGTGTTCCAATGATCCAATACAAATTCCAGTGATGTCCGCTTTGGCTCTAATTGTGCGCAGAAAGGGCTCTAACACAAGGGCAAATATTAAAGGCAAAAGTGGGCACCCCTGCCTAGTCCCATTTCATATGGTGAGGGGGTCTGAAAGAACTCCATGCAAAAAAAAATTGAAGAGCCCACTGGCTCAGGTTAGGCTTCTCACAACAGGCAAGATTACCCTAATGTGTGTACTTCAGCAAGTTACCAGGAAAAGATGTGCATATATGGAAGGAGTGTTAGACCAAAAGATAAAAGAGTCCAATTTAATTTATTGATATTGTGTTAAAAGACAGCCAATGTGTTTCAGGGGTCAAAGGAACTTCCCCTTTGTCAGGGCTTCAGTTAAAAATGAGAACCTTGAATGGACTCAAGGTGAGGCTTTCTTGTTTGAATCTGCACAGGGAAGCTGATTGCAGGATTCGGATTCTGGGCCAGAAGTATCTGCATCAGCAGTCAAAAGAAATCTACAAATAAACACAGTATGAAACAAGGCATGGTAAAGTCAGTAATGGGCAAAATATCAGCTTTAGGGTGCCTACAGGCAATATAGGTGACTAGTCCTTTGTCCTCTGCTTGCCTTTTTAGGGTACAGCTTCCACAGCAAAGGGTCTCTAGAAACTTATCATAAGAGTACAGTGGCTACTATTGCTACTATCTTCTTCTGAAAAAAATAGGTGTCTAGCTGTCATTATGGATGAGCTTTGGGTTCTTTGAGATGAGCTTTTGGAACAATGCCTGTTTGGATGTTCCTCTCATTTGGCAGTAACTGAACATCATAAATAGTTGCATTTTTCCTCCCTCAACCGCCATATATTACAACAACTGCTGTCAGTGGTTATGAAGGCAGCAGTGTGTGCTGGCACCTGTTGCATCCTTAGCAACCATTGACATCACTTGACCCCATTTATTTTCTGTGCAAACAGTGTAGGAAGAGAGCTGTGGGTGAAACAGTTTTTGAAAAGTGTGGCAGAGCTTGTGAATGTAAGCAGTGTTAGAAGAGGGTTGCAAAAAATGCAGGAGTTAACACTGTTGGAAGGGGGTGACAGGCAGTGCAGATGTTAGCTTTGTTGGAAGAGGATGGCAGAAGACGCAGAGCTGAGCAGCATTGGAAGATTTTAGCAGGGGATGCAGAGATTAAATTTTCAAAGGAGGGTAGCAGGCAATACAAGGGTTAGCACTGTTGGAAGAGGGATTTAAGAGACGAAAACGTGAGCAGTGTTGGAGGAGGGTGACAGGGGATGAAGAGATGAACAGTGTTGGAGAAATGTGGCAGGGAAGCAAATGTGAACAGTAGTAGCACTGGAAGAGTGTGACAGAGGATGCTGAGATGAGAAGTGTTGGAAGAGAGTGACAAGGGATGCAGGGGTGAGAATCATTGGGAAAGGGTTGTAGGGGATGCAGAGGTGAAATGTGTTGAAAGAGGGTGGCAATGAAAGTAGATGTGAGCAGGGCTGGAAGAGGGTGACATGGGATGTATAGATGAGAAGTGTAGGAGGAGGGTGGCAAAGGTTTAGTAAAGATCAGTGTTGGAAGATAGTTGCAGATGTGAACACTGTTGACAGTGGGCTGCAGGGGATGCAGGAGTAAACAGTGCTGGAAGAGAGTGGTCATGGGTTGGAAGTGTGTAGTGTATAAAAAGGTTTGCAAGTGGTGGAGAGGTAAACCAAGCTTGAAAAGGATGGAATGGGGAAGCTTTGCTGGAGGGTTTCATGGGGGAGTATTGTTGAAATGGGTGACATGGGATGTAGAGGTGATCAGTGTTGGAAGAGAGTGGCATGGAATGCTGAGATGAGCAGTGTTAAAAGAGGATGCAGGGAAGGCAGAAGTGAGCAGTGACAGAAGTGGGTTGCAGGAGGTGCCGTGATAGGCAGTGATGAAACAGGTTGGAAGGAAATGCAGATGTGAGCTGTGTTGGAAAAGGGTGTCAAGGGATGCAGATGTAAGAATTGTTGGGAGAGGGTGGCAGGGGATGCAGAGGTAGGTAATTTTGGAAGAGGCAAGCTTTTGTGTGTACACTTCCGTGCAAGCTCCTTCTCACATGGGTAAGCCAATTGAGTGTTAAATATCTTAAAGTTTTCTCATGTCATTTATGAATTCACCTATGGATCACAGTTAAAATGCTCAGCATAAACCCTGGTGTTGTATTGTGGTGCTGTATAGATTTTCTGACAGCTAATCTATTTCAATGAAATATTAATTACTATTGACATACATTTTGCCAGTGCACACACAGCAATTCCAATGAAATTTAGAGAAAATGACTAAACTGCTATTACCCTCATGAACTCACTGAAAATTAATTAATAATAAAAAACTTTTATTTCTCCTCTAAAGCACAATTAGTTGATTATGTTAATTTTTCAATATATTTAAAATGTGTATGTTTTCACAAAAGAAACCTGAGATTTTCATGATATTTTAATTAACATGTTTTATATTATTTAGCCATTTAAGCTATGCTATTCCATCCCTCTGTTACACAAAGGAAAGAATAATAATACTTTACCAGCAACACTTTTCTTTTTATATATTGCATATATTGCATGTACACTCTTTAGGTTCATAAAGGCTACATCATCTTGCAACAGAGCAGGTTTAATGCTTATGATAGATGGTGGTAATTAGTAAAATACTATTTTTTATGAATAAAAAGTACTTTTATCTTCACAAAATGTTGGAAAATTTAATTTCTGCAAGGATAATCCATTAGCTTGTACTGCTGTGCATTTCAATGAATCAGAGAATAAAAAAGCAGCATTTACCATTCTAGAAATCTTATTTTTAAATCGGTCCACCATGCATAACAGAAAAATAAATGGCATTGAGATTATAGTTGTAATGTGTGTAACTAGACCACAGGCATAACTCTTAGGCCTGATTTGCATGGGAGTTGTGGCCTGGACAACATCAATGGGTCATTTCTTTATGCAGTTGGAGCCACTTGGAGCTGCAAGGAGGCAGTCTATGTTACTCCATTGGGAAGCAGTGGCTTTATGGATACAGTCACTTGTCCTAATTTAACCATTTTGCTGCAAGGCCCTGCACTCTAATTTTATACCCAGGTAGCCAGACCATTTTTGCAATTTTCCACTTTTTTTTTATTTTTCCCATATAGCTTTTTCAGAGTTTGTAAATTTCCCCCAAAACAAATATTTTCTGAATGCACGTGACCAGTAGCATAAAAAGAAGGTTACAAAATTCCCGCTGAATATTAAAGCTTAACCTGTATTGAGGTAATAAATAACAAATATCTGTGCACTTTGTTGATTTGTGAAATGGTAAAAATCTAACATGCTCAAACTTTCTCTAAAGATCTGGAAGTTTTCATTTTTCACTTACAGCTTTCAGAGATTGTAAAATACCCCCCCAAACCATATATCCATATATTTTCTGAAAGCACATGACCAGTAGAATAAATAGAAGGCGCTGCTTTTTTTAGGCCCCACAATAGTTGTGCAAATGTTTATTAAATTGCTATTTTCACTAAAAAGCAGCAGCTGCAAAGACAGATCTAACATCTGTCTGGGTGTAGGGGCATGGCCCTAAGCACAGACAGTTTATGTTCTGGGACATACTCCCACATGGATGTCAAGTTGGGAGCAGTGGCTCTGTCGATGCAGCCGCTGCATCCCAATTAATATGGATGGGACTGCCTGCACAGGAATGTACAGAGCATCTGTGCATTCCTGTGCAGCAGCTGTGTTCCAAATTACATCAATGAAACAGCCTGCATGGGGATGCAGAGTATACCTGTGCATCCCTGTGCAGATAAACATGGCCTCGGTGTATTATGCCCCATGTGCACTAGCCCTTAGGCCGTGTTTAGACTTGAGGTTAGGGCATCAAAAATGCGCTATTGAGCTACATTTTTGCCATCTGCCAAACGCCCCCCTTAAGCTGCAATAGGCAGTGGATGCTGTGATGCTTCATGTCCACAGCAAAGTCGACCCAATTTGTAGCAATTCCGCCCACCAAACACAACACATTGCTTCCTTATCGCCTGTCAGTAGCTACTGGAGCATGATCCAAATGCGGTTTGGGTTTCAGAAGCAAGGAAAATTTAGATGCATGTCTAAATCTATCCTTGCAATGTTTTTTATTGGTATTTATTTATTTTTTCCAACTTCATATTTTTACACAGGTTCATTTTTATTTTTAATATTTTTTACAATTTTTTTGGTGGGGGGGGGGCTCTGGGGAGACATCAGGGGTCTAAACAGACCTGTAATGTCTCATTTTTGAAACAGAGAAAGGGACTGAGCTGCACTGTGGATGAATGAATACGAATCTGTATTGACTCCTGTTCATTCATAAATTAAACTTAGTACATTTACTATGTTTTCATTCACAAACTCAAAGGTATTCACAAACTAGGTGGAGAGCCGTGAAGAGGGAGTCAAGGGGGCATCTATTTGGCCAAGCAGATCCCTCTGTGACTGCCCTGCAGCTTCCAAAGTTTGCGGCAGGGCTGAGAAGGAAAGCTGACAGCTGCAGGGTAGCCACAAAAGGATCAGGTTTGTGAAGGGGGGATCAGTACTGGGGAGGAAATCAGAGTAGTGGGGGTGAAGTGGAAGGGAAAGGGAAAATTATGGGCGAGAGGATAAAAGTTCTAGCGAACATGCGGACCCCTTTAAAATCTATGGGTCACGAACATGAAAAATCAAAAGTGCTCATTTTAAAGGCTTATATGCAAGTTATTGCCATAAAAAGTGTATGGGGACCCAGGTACTACCCTAGTGGACATGTAGCAATGCAAAAAAAGTTTTTAAAACTATGTTTTTAAAGGAGCAGTGATTTTAATGATGCTTAAAGTGAAACAATAAAAATGAAATATTCCTTTAAATATCGTGTTTGGGGATCCCCTTAGTCTGACTGTAAAGTGGCGCATCTGTGTGATGTTTAGAACATGCTGCAGCAATAATGACATTTCTAAATAAAAAAATGTAATTTAAACTTGCTAGTGGCTGTAATGCATTGCCGCCTCCAGGCAATATAGATAAAAAAAATGAAAAAAATGGTGCAGGGTCCCCCCTAGTCCTTACTAGGCCCTTCAAGTCTGGTACAGATTTTAAGGGGAACTCCACACCAAAATTTAAAAACAAATTGGCGTGGGGTCCCCCAAAATCCATACCAGACCCTTATCCGAGCATGCAGCCTGGCAGGTTAGGATAGGGGGGACGAGCGAACGGACCCCCTCTTAAATCATACCATGCCCTCAACATGGGGAGCTTGCTTTGGGGCAGCCCCAAAGCACTTTGTCCCCATGTTGATGGGGACAGGGGCCTCTTCCCGACCCAATATAGGCAAGGGCGGGGCCACCCGTAGATGCAACCAAGTGACCCCGCCCCTTCTAACATCACATGACATGAGAAGGGAGTGGGGTAGCCCTGCCCTTGCCTATATAACAGCTGTCAGAGAGAAGAGACAGCAGTCGGTGGGAACCCTGCCATCGGGGCAGAGCTTTTTCCGTTTTTTATGTTTTCCGGGTCCATCGAGCGTTGTGATTGACAGGGGATGCACATTGGGGGATACTTTTTTTTAAAAATAGAGGAATTGTCAAAAACTGTCTCTTGTGGTTTCTACTTTTGAGACGTTTTTGGTGAATGGGTAGGGGTACAATGTACCCGATACCCATTCACATGGGGGGGCGGGATCTGAGGGCTTGTAAAAGGGGGCTTCCAGTGTATCGAAACTAGACTAGTAGCAAAAACCATGGGACTTTTAAGGCACAGCATATTTATAAAATTTGATATTTATTCAAAAATCTGTTTAAAATTAGACACTTAGTCTGTCTTTACATAAGACCGCAATAAATTACAATACAATACAAATTAATAAAACAAATCAATCTCAATACTACAGTAGTTTTTGCATGATAGTCTTTGCAGCTCGACGTGTTTCTTGGACAAAGTCCTCTTCATCAGGAGCTATTGATACCGACTTTTGTTAACTGTCATCTAAATGAAATAACAATATTATCAAAATTTGTATCATAATATGGCATAATAGCAGTTTCTTTATTTGACACACTATAATAAAACTCCCCCAAAAGGTAATTTTTAAAACCAGGGGGAAGAAAATAAAGGGTCAAGATGAACAAGGGGAAAAAATGAAGAAACCAAGAAAAGGGGTTAGAGAGGTGTCCAGGTGTCAAGAAGAGGGCCCACGGAGCCTACAGGCCCATTCAGGGGTCTCAGAGGTCCCTCTCCTCCCCTTACAGATTCTGAAAAGCCCCCTGCCCACAGACCCCGACAACCACTGGCTAGGGTTGTTGGAAAGAGGCCCTTGTCCCTGTCTACATGGGAACAAGGTGCTTTGGGGACACCCCAAAGCACCATCCCTATGTTGAGGGCAAGTGGCCTGGTATGGTTCGGGGGGGGGGGAGCACTTGCTCGCCCCCCTCCTTTTCTGGCCTGCCAGGCTGCATGCTTGGATAAGTGTCTGGTATGGATTTTGGGGGGACCCCATGCCATTTTTTAAAAAAAAATTGGAACGGCGTTCCCCTTAAAATCTATTCCAGACCCAAAGGGTTCCCCTTAACCACTTCAATGCATTGCATTATATACATTATACTGACTGCACAATATACTCTCCACTGTATTATATATACTACATTGACTGCACTATATACTCTGCACTGTATTATATATACTACACCGACTGCACTGTATACTCTTCACTGTATTATATATACTACATTGACTGCACTATATACTCTCCACTGTATTATATATACTACACTGACTGCACTATATACTCTGAACTGTATTATATATACTACAATGACTGCACTATATACTCTGAACTGTATTATATACAGGGTGTATCTATTAAATAATGAGACTGATTAAATAACTCACCTTTATTTATATGTATTGCAAATGTAATGCTTGTCCCCTTCAATATATTTCCCATTTGCACTAACACATTGCTGCAGTCTTGTTTTCCATTGGTCGAAGGCATGGAGAAAATCAATTTCTGTCAGCTGTTTCAACACATCCGCTGTTTTCTTCTTTACAGCATCAACTGACTCAAAACGTGACCCTTTAAGCTTTTATCTTTTTGGGAAAAGTTAAAAGTTACATGGTGCTAAAACAAGCAAATATGGATGATGTTCAAGTGTAGTGTAGTGTAGTGTAGTAATGTGCTTGTCGGTCAAAAACTGCTTTACAGAAAGTGTTGTGTGAGAAGGCACATTGTCCTGGTGAAGAATGAAACCATTTCCCACTTTTAAACGTAGCATTTTTTCAGCACGCTACAAAAAAACACAACCAAACTAAATGGCGAGTGTTGCTGCTTGCCATGCAGGTTCACTTTAAACATGTTCAAGGTACCCACGCATGCAGTTATAACTGGTTCTGATTACTTTGTTTATTAGGTGAAATCACAGTCTCATTATTTCATAGACATACCTCGTATACTACACTGACTGCGCTATATACTCTGAATGGTACTATATATACTACACTGACTGATTTCACACTACACTAACTACCTGCCTAATGTCCATTTATTCACTATATAGGGCCACCGTGTAAGCAGCAGCCTTATATATTGTGGAGCGTGGACTCAGCCCCTGAGCGATGATTGGCCAAAGGCACACTGCCTTTGACCAATCATGGCTCTCACAGCACATCGTGATGTGATTGGCCAAAGCATACAGGTCATGTGCATACTTTGGCCAATCAGCAGCCGTCAATGCACTGCGATCTCGCAGTGCATTATGGGGCATTCCGGAGTGGGCGAACTTCCCACGAGCGCCCCGTTTGTTTGTTTGCTCTACGAACAAATAAATAGCTGATGTTCAAGTCAAACTTACGTTAATTAATTATATATATTGAAACAATGCAAGAGGGTTATTGTTTTTTTTTTTAACATGTTTTATTGAGGTATGAAAAGTGGTGCAAACATTGCATTCAAGTCCTTTTTCTTTTGTCGTATTTAACAGGTTAGAATAACATTCAAATATACGTTCTTACAATTGAGATGTAGAGCAGAACTTAAAGAGCAGGATCTAAAGAAGGGGGGGAGGGAGGAAGGGGGGAGGAAGAAAGACATATGAGATACATTGCTTGGACGTTAACCTGTGATGTTATATGGAGGGAACTTGGATGGATAAAGAAGACTTGTGCACCCTGATCTCCCTTCGGTCCCCACGCCGGGGGAGGGGGATGAGGGCGCCTAGGCCTGCGTTCAGTGCCGTAAATTTAGTCAGGTTATGTGTTTATACAATTTAACTGCATTATACTATAAAACCTGCTTAGAAAGAAATATTATATCTATATAAAATTAGTAAACAGATGTCCAACAAAATATCTAAGTAGAAAGAAAGGGGGGGTGTTTGCAGGAGCCTTTGTAGAGCCAGTCTTTTGTGGTCTGAGTCCAAAGAGAATGCTGAAGGAGATGCAGAAGAATGGTCTCTCCTCTGCGTTTGGAGTTGGGGTGTCTTTCTGGAGGGCGGAGTGCCACAAATTGTAGATGTATGGGGAACGAAGAGCCTCTTGTTCCTGGCTGGTGAAGCTGGTTTGGATGAAGGATCACCAACTCTGGAGGAACTGTTTTTCAGAGCCCCTCTTGTTGGAACAAAGCTCCAAAAGTTCTTGGTATAACAGAACTTTTAATTCTCTCTTAACTTCGGTGAGTAATGGAGGGTTGGTTAGAATCTAGTGTTTGAGACTGTCTCTCTGAGACATGAGAAGACATAGATGGATCCATTTTGGCAAATGTATAGGATTCGATGAGATGGAGGTGGTCAAAGAGTCCATGGACTGTTTGGAGTTAAAGAGGAAGAGGCTAGGTTCTGGCGAGATGTCCAGTTGGGTCACCATCTGAATGTAGGAACAAACTTGTGATCAGAAGATGGCTGTTGAGGGACATAGCCAAAGGTGGTGAAATAAGGTTGGTTTAGTAGCTTTGCACCATGGGCATCCTTTCTCTCCCGGTGAATTCTCTGGATGGTAGTAAGGAAGATAGGCTCTATGAACCATTTTGAATTGCATCTCCCTCCAGGTCTCGTTAGTAATGAGATTCAGGATTTGTTTGTAGCCACTTTGGAGAACTTGTGGGGTGTTTTTCCCTGGATTTCTTTGCCCCGCGCTTTTGTGCTTGTGTATTCCAGAGGTTTGGTGAATAGAGGTATTAGGTGTTTGTAGATCAACAATGTAGATTTCCACCCTGTCTCCAAGAGTTTATCTAGAAACGTGTGTTTAAACCCAGTGTGTGGTTTAGGGCATATCTTGTTCACATTTTTGTGATATCTTTGCTTTCCCACATCTGAAAGGTGGAGTGATGGGTGTTAGGCAAGAGCATGGGGTTACCTTGGATTGGCAAGTGGGGTGAGATGTTCGGTGAGACTCCCAGCCGCTGTCTGATTTCTCTTCAAGCTACAAGGGTGTCTCTATATAGGAGACTAGATCTAAGAGCGGGAGGCAAGGATCTTAAATTGCTGTGGAGGACAGATGGAAGATTGTAAGGATGGACCAGTGCTGACTCCAAATCATAATTGTTATATTTGGAGCTCTGTGACAGCCAGTCCAGGCCTATACGGAGTAGACAGGATAAGTTGTACAACCTGATAAAAGGCAATACTACCTCCCCTCGCTCTTTAGGAGATAAAGTTCTGCTAATGCAATGCAGGCTTTTTTGCGATGCCATAGGAAAGCAGATAGGGTACGATTGATCTTTTGTATATCTTTGTGTTTGATTAGGATAGGAATTGTTTGCATTGGGTAGAGTAGTCAAGAAAAACTGACCATTTTGTAAAGGTGGCATCTCCTGAAGAGCGACAAGGCAAGGTCCATCCAAGTTTCCAATTCACTAATGATTTTGGAGATGAGAGGGGGGTCGTTAAGTTGATAGAGTGATGAGGGGTCTCTCCCTATGTTCAGCCCCAGGTAAGTAATGTGATGTTGCGTTATAGGGAAGGGTGAGGAGGCAACCCATGAGCTTGAGCCCTGCTTCTAGAGAGGGAGTACTTCGCTCTTGGAAAAATTTATCTCGAGTACCGAGCAGGTTTGGAAAAGGGTGAATATATGTTGGATTAGGGGAATGTCCTTCTGGGGGTTTGCGGTGAATATTTGGATGTCATCTGCTAATAAAGCTATGCAAAGTTCTTCCTTACCTAATTTGACATCATGAAGGGGTGCGTGGATGTTTAGATGTCATGCCAGTGGTTCAATTGCTAGATTGAACAGCATGGGAGATAGAGGGCAACCCTGTCATGTGCCCTTGTGTAGGGGGAAAGGGTCCGAGATATGTCTGGCCGTCACTACCTTTGCTGATGGGGAGGAATACAGATTATCTATTAGGTTATCTATAAAATGAGGGACCAGTCAAGCCTAACTTTTTGAGGGCCAATGATAGCGGTTGAAAGCTTACATTGTCAAAAGCTTTTTCTGCATCTAGTGAGACGATTGTGATATCTTCTGTGAGGTGAGCTTTAGCATGTTCCAGAATTGCTAGAACTGTTCTTATATTGGAGGAGGAATAATTTGGAGCCCACATTAAGGAGTCAAATGGGGCAATAGGAGCCAGGTTCAGTGGGATCTTTTCCTTTCTTGACTATTAATTTGATATAAGCTTGGTGTCCTGAAGGAATATATGCCCCCCCTTCCCAAATTCCATTGAAAACTCTGTCCAGGGTGTATGATATGAATTTGTGAGTGAGTTTATAAACTCCCCTTAGAGGCCATCTGTTCCGGGCGACTTGTTGTTGGGTAAGGAAAGGATTGCATCTGTGATTTCCTTTTGTGACATAGGGGCGTTAAACATATTCAACTGGTCTAGGTTGACTTGGGGGATATTTAGTGAATCTAGAAAAGATTTAACCATGGACAAATCAATATTGTCTGGTGCATATAGGGATTTATATAATTTTTGTAATGTTAGATTAATGTCACAAGGGGATGTTACAAGGCGTCCCTGGTCATCTTTAAGCATTGTGATGTTTGTGGGTTTATGCTAGCTTTTGCAGAGTCGAGAAAGTAATTTCCCAGCCTTGTTGCCATGCTTGTGGTAATATAGATCGGAATGGGCATGTGCTATGCGTTCCTGCTGTTCGGACCAGTTATCCAATGAGAGTTTAGCTTCCTGCCATATCTGTCTGTCTTCCTGGGAATTGCTTTGGGTAAGGCGTGTTTGAGCATTCCATAGGCGTTCACTGGCTAGTTTATAGTGTTTCAGGGTGTTTGATTTATAGAAAGCTGTTTAAGATGTAATTTTTCCCTGCAGAAAGGCTTTCCAGACATCCCAGAATAAGTTTTTTTTTTTTTTGTGGGCTTTATTTGCTTTTGTACAGTCCTTCCAAGCCTCTTTAAGTATTGCAAGGATTTTATTGTGGCGTGCAAGGTAAGAACATCCAGATTTTAACCGAGTTTGTTGGTGTTAAATCTTCCAGGATGATGGATATTGGGCTATGGTCTGAGATGTCCATCGCATGGATCGTGGCTTCCTTGAGGTGTAAGGAGAGAGCTAGAGGCAAAGAGGTAATCTAGTCTGGCAAAGGATTTTGGGAAGGGGGAGTAAAAGCCCTTTCGGCTGGATGAGAAAGGCGCCAAGGGTCTATCAGGTTAGAGCCTAATATGAACCGTTCCAGGAGTGAGGGGTGGGATCTGTGGCCCACAGGGGAAAAATGATCTCAAGTGGATCTGTCCTCCCCTTTCCTTAGGACTGTTTTAAAGTCCCCGTCTATAAAGTGTGGGAGTTGTGGTTTCTTCAGGACCCATTTTGTGGCATCCTGGATAAATGATAGCGTGGGGGAGTTGGGGGCATAAATGTTTGTTATTAGTAGATCTTTATTCTGCAGTTTCAGGTATGCAGTGACCATTCGACCTGAATCATCACTGTCCACTTCCACTAGTTCATAAGTGAGTCATTTATGGAGCAGTATTATGACCCCTGCTTTTCTTCCTACTGCTGGTGAACCTATAACCTTGCCTACCCATAGTTTTTGGAGACAGTGGAAGTCATCTTGGGATAGGTGCGTCTCTTGTAAGAAAGCTACATCTATTTTCAATCTTTTTAAGTGTCTCTAAACTTTCATGCACTTGGAGGGAGAGTGTAGGCCTTCAATGTTCCAGTAGACTATGCGCATATGTGTTTTGGGAGATATAGGTGTGTGTTGGTATTAGAATCTGTATGGTAGTGTAGTAGACAAAAGAGAGACTCATGGTTAAGGAGTTTGCATTGCTGGCACCAGGGAGGGTGAGCATAAGTGCGGACCTGCATAGAAGAGGGAAGGGGGAAGGAAGGAAAAACAGGACTTAGTATCAGACTTAACATAACAACATAAGCCATTAGAGACTTCCTGTGTCACAGCATTGCTTCTAACCCAGTCCAGTGCTAGTGGATAGGATGTGCCCCTATATGAAGGGGAATTAAATATCAGGGCTGGCATTAAATTTATCTGGAGTCATATTTTCCCAATATAGCTTATTAGGGAAGACCTGATAATCAAAGGTAAGTCCCAGGTGGATTTAGGGGTTATTTGAAAGCTGAACTTCCATTGGGGTGGTTAGGCTGCAGTAGTTTTGGAGGATCTTTCTGGGGACTGCGTTGTTCCCCTGGAGTCTCAGAGTTGCAAGGAATGCTAGGGTGAAGTGTAGGCCTTGCTTGTAAAACTCAGTGCAAATATGTTGGAATTCCTTCCTGCGTTTGGAGACTTCGGCGGAGCAATCCGCGTATATTAACAGGCTTGGCCCATTAATCTTGAGATCACGAGATTTGCGGAAATTTTGGAGAATAGCAATTCTGTCAGTGTAGTTCAAATACTTTACTATCACAAGTCTATGCGACTTGCAATTGGAGTCAGGAGCTCCCACTCTGTGCAGGGATTAGGTAGGCCAGAGCCTTTGGAATGTGGGAAGCGCATAAATGTAGGAGGGAGTTGGAGGGGAAGTTTTCCGGGAGGCCTATGATCTGCAGATTGTTCCTGCAGGATCTATTTTCATGGTCTTCAAGCTTTCCTGAATGGCATTATGAATTTTGGAGTGTTGTTCAAGGGTGCCATTGGTCTGATATAATTAATCTTCCAAGTCTGAAATCTTACCTTCTGCAGCAAACAGCCTGCGTGCCTGTTCCCCCAGTTCTTTGTGAATCTGAACCATGCCCGAAGCGACTGCTGTATCCACAGTGGCGGTTATGTTGGGTAAAAGCAGGGCTGCTACTGCCTGTGCTATTTTGTCATAGGAGCCCTGTTGTGAGTCTTCCAGAGGCTCCACTGCTTGCATCTCCACACTCTCTGTCCCTGTGTTAGCAGCAGCGGCCATCTTGCTCCCTTCTGTGGGTAGAGTTTGAGGTGACGATCCAGATGGAGTTGGAGAACTGGAGAGGGAGTTTGTCAGGTACTTCTCCACATGCCGTGGAGTGTGCCCACCAGAGCCAGGAACGTTTGGTGGGCTTACACCCGTATTAATAAGCCGATAATCGTGGGGTTATAGTGGGATTGCTGCGCCTCACTTCTCCCACATGCGGTGCTGGAACCGGAAGTGTCGGGTTATTGTTTTTGAATGGTATAAGAATGTTCCTAGTAGTGGAATTAAATGTTGGGAGACAATAATAGCAAATCATATTTAGTTATGCCAATAAGAATGAGTGTAGTGATTTTGGTGAAATGACTGATTTCCTCTTTGCTCGAAAATTTTTTGAAGTTAGCCCCGAAATCTCACAATGCAAACTGGGCTGGCACAATTAGTTTAAGAAATTACATTATTTTCTTTTCTATCTTTCTATGCCAACAAGGTGACCACATGGCTGTTTTCATGAACAAAAGAATAGGGATATTGTTAGGGTACACATTTTCTTAAACTAAGGATCAGCTGTTTTGTAGCACATGAACAAGTCCAGGAGACTGAAGGGAACTTCTGCAACACTCAGGAGCCACTGAAAAATGAAACCCTTAAAAACCACCATTAACATTTTAGTTTAGTCTTCCACATTGCCAACCTTTGGTCTACAGAAAACTCCAATTTGACTTACCTATTTATGCCACTAATAAGACAGAGAGAAAGTGAAAGAAAGAAGGAGAGAGTGGATTGCCTCATCGCTAAAGGTCCATTCCCACTTCATCATTCTGGTGCACTGTGGTAATACATGCACATTAATGTGCTTTGTTTTAGGGCAGTTCATTTAATGAATGTGCTTTCTATGCATCAGAATGGACACAAAAGTGATCATGCAGCACCACTTAATGCACAGTAGTGCTTTGATGTGCTGCAACGCATGTGCATCAGAGGTATGTTTTCTTGTGTGTTGGGGTGCCATTGAAAATAAATGACACAAGTTAACAAGTGTTTGGTAATGCACTGTAACAGATTTAAAAAGGCTGAGGCTGTGAGTGCAGTTATTCATGGGGATGAATATGGCTGCAGCTGCATGCACAGTGACATCCTGACATTTTTAGGAGAAGGACTGTGCAGCTGTAAGCTGGGCTTCATAGTGAATATTGCTGGATCAGGGCTGAAGTCAGTATTTTACCTAGTTGACAACAGTCAGGATTGGGGGGGGGGGTGAAACATTTTTTTAGGAAGATTCACCTGCAATAAACATTTGGTGAATGTCACAGTAATTGCTTTATAAATAAGCCCAAATTAGTGTTTTTTTGCATACATATTAGGGGAGAGTGTAATGGTAATAATAATAATAATAATAATAATAATAATAATAATAATAATATGTGCATTTGTTATGTGCATTCATATAACACTGATCTATTTCTTAACATTGTATAGAGAACAGTAATCATTAACATAATTTCTGGCTGCAGTAAGGTTTGGTACCACTCTCAACCATAATCTAGGGCCAGTTTTAGGCAAATACCAATTCATCTACGAGAATGATTCTAGATTGTGCAGAGAAAACATAGCACTCATAGCAAACCCACTCGTATGTGGGGAGAATGTACAAACAGACAGCATTCCAGGTCTCTAACACTGCAATGCAGATGTGATAATCACTGTCTGGCAAAAAAATCTTTAGTAGTCAGGAAGCTGAGCTGTTGAGCCTTGA
>BLSH010256654.1:332375-343260 GCA_018402905.1 Glandirana rugosa
GTTGAAAACAACAACCTGGAAATATGTTTTTTTTTTTTTTTGCAAAATTGTCGCTCTTTTTTTGTTTAAAGTGCAAAAAAAAATGCAGAGTTGATCAAATGCCACCAAAAGAAAGCTCTATTTGTGGGAAAAAAAGACATCAATTTTGTTTGCGTACAACATCGCACAACCTCACAATTGTCACTTAAAATAACGCAGTGCCGTATAGCAAAAAATGACCTGGTCATGAAGGGGGTGAAACCTTCTGAGGCTGAAGTGGTTAATTTGAATCCCTTATTCAGCAGTACAAGGCAAAAAACAGAACATATCTTTAATAATTCATCCCAATGGTCTGCTTTCCTGAGGTCCAACAACAAAAGTTGCCATTATACACAATTCCTTCTGGTATGAAACTCTTCCATCAACAACTGAATACCTTCAGTTATTGAAAGCTACTGAAACAGTTTAACCTTAAAGTGGCAGCATACAGCTTTCCATGAACTAAGAATAAATTGTACCAAAAGAAAACAACACTAACAATGCCACAGAGGTTCTTAATCCTCCCTTGATCTGTCCAAAACTATATGTAATTTGAAATAAAAGGTCAACCATAGCTCATCAATGTTTATTGTTTCAAAAATGATTTAATATTGCTAAGTATATAAATATATGAATCATTTGCTAATGTCTCTATAATATTTTTTGCATATGTAACAGGGGAAAAGGACGTCAATTTTATGTATACAGGTAATGCTGTATTCTTTTAGTTTCTCCTTAAAAACCAACTTTCTTTCCACACTGATTTCATCTACATAGAGCGGAATGCATGTTGATGTAAGTAAATGTATTCTACCATCCGCAGACCATTTTCCCTCCAAGTATTAAAAAGATGAATCCAAAGGCTAAGTGAAATTCTATAGTCTATATGCAAAGAAATAATTCAATACAATTTACCTGCCTGTCATACCTTCTTTTTTCTTACCCTGGCTGTCTAGTTGATGACAAGCAGAATTTATGCAATATGATGCTGCCCTTCACATACCTGTCTCTAATGCATTTTGATAGAACGAAAACACTGCTGTCTTTCGATGTATTCAGTTAAGCATTTCTATTTGAACTAAATTTTTCCAGCTGGAAAGTAAATGGACTTAGCTGAATTGACAGAAAATTGTTTGTAAGATTGTAGCTATTTGAGATTGTTACAGAATCATTTATATGTCAGAGAATATGAAAGAGCACTAAAAACAAAAGAATCATAATGCAAACACTCTTACATTTCTGTGTGAGTGTATTTTTATATTATATGTGTGAATGTACTGTATATTTGAAGAGTATAGAAGTATCTATCCCGTATATACCTGTTTATAAATGTTTCTAGTGCAAGCATATCTATGTGTATATAGGTGATAGTTGCCAATATATTAAAGTAATTCAGAAACATATGCTGCTGATTCTGTGTAATCAAAGTTAGGAATATGGCAGTAGATGGCAGACAGACATTAGTAAATGGTGTTTACAACACACCCTTTGAAGATATTTAGGAGAAATAATAACCTATTGTCCAAGTGGGTCAACTGATGTAATTATGTTATAATTCGGTTGTACGATACTTCTGATTTGGTCAGAATTGGACAAAGATTAATGTAATGTTCATGAGTACTTTTAGTTCAATGCCCACATTCCATACAACATTTTGCAGAGAAGCCCATGTGGCATTGCCACAACTGGATTTGTCTATCTTTAAAGGTATTAGAGCTGCATTAAAATGATAAAGATGCACATATTCAGCTATGTACTACTTGTATTCAATGTTCACATTAATCAAAGCATTTATCAAGTATGAAAAAAAATAGATTACTTATAGTTGTTTTAATGATTTCCTTAGAATTCATGAAAACAATTGTCATTCCAGTAAAATATGGCTTTGGGTAGGCATCTGTTTGAAAGGCACATGGATAGATTTATTAAAGGCATAGAGACATTCACTTATCAAAAGGATTTTTTTGGAAGTGAACATAAAATAAAGTCAATGGGACTTTAAATGAGGCGCGCTGTGGTGAGCAAAAAACACTTAGTATGAAAATGGTATCACGCTCTACAAAAATATAGGAGAATACAAAGGATAGCACTGTACCAGTTCATATTACAATATAGTATTTTTCATACATACAAAGCCAATGATAGAATCTTGGACATGCCAGCATCAGTTTTCATATTAAATAAAATGTAGATTAGAAAACCACATAATTTTTGTTTATATTGTAAAGCATGGTCTCACGTTGATATTGTGTATTTGTAAATTGAAAAATAAATGATACCATTGTCATACTAAGTGTTTTTTGCTCACCACAGCGTGCCTCATTTAAAGTCCCACCTTCTGCCCCTCCCCCTTTGTGCAAGAGAAATAACCTTATTAATTGAAGTAAATGTAACATAATGTTATTTACCAAGCTCAGTAAACATTTACTAGGTGAAGTGAACATTCATGGAAATTTGTGTGACTGCAACATGTATTTTTTTTTACAATATAGAATATTATGAGTAATGTAATTTATGACTGAAAAAGTGGCATACTATTATGACAATGGGTTAACCACTTTAGCCCGGCAGGATTATAATAAAGTGGGACAATTTTGAAAAAAAAAACAATATTTCTTGCTTTTTGCTAAAATACATATCCAAAAAAATATAAAAAAACAAATGTATTTATCAGTTTTGGCCGATATATATACTTCCTCATGTTTTTGGTAAAAAAAAAATTGCAATCTGCGTATATTGATTGGTTTGCACAAAAGTTGCTGCGTTGACGAATGATGAGAATTAATTTATGGGGTTTTTATTTTTACTAGTAATGGCGGCGATCTGTGATTTTTAGTGATGCTGTGACATTGCGGCGGACATGTCAGACACGTTTGACACTTTTTTGGGACATTTGGCATTTATACAGTGATCAGTGCTATGAAAATGCACTGAATACTGTGTAAATGCCACTGGCAGAGAAGTGATCAAAGGGTTAACTGTGTTCCCTGGGAGGTGTTACTAACTGTATGGGGGCTGGGCTGAGTGGGGGAGGAGATTGATCACTGCTCCCATATACAGCAAGAATGCGATCACACTCCTCCCCTGTCAGAAAGGAGATCCATTGTTTACACACACGGACCCCCATTCTGTCACTGTGGGGGAGCGTTCGTGAGTAGCCAGCAGACATTGAGTCTGCCCTACCCGCTCCCTGGCTCTACCTCTACACAGTGAGTGGGCGCGCTCACAATCCATGATCTCGCAACCGCTGTCAGGTGACGGCTATATTGAGCCATGTTGCTGCCATCAATCCATGGCAGGCGGTCGGCAACTGGTTAATTAAGATGACTAAAGGGACAATTTTAAATTCAAAGGACCCAGAAGCAAAAAGAAAGAAAGGTCCTTGTCCCTGATTACCTAACTAAAAACTTGGCAGAATAATAGCTGTTTTTAAATCTACATGTATTCTCTTGAAAGCCTAACCTAGACCCTGATTCAGAAATTCTCTTAGCCTTCCTTCTTGCTGTATCTGTGAAAACATGAGGCCCTACTTCACATTGTTGTAAAGGGCAACTGGAAATGAACACCTCTCAAATCATGTTGCTGGATTTATCATTGCTTTTCAATGCATGTTATACTGTAAATGTATTTTAATATAATATCAATATATTTGCATCTTAGAAGTTTACGCATGCTACAAACCTAAACTTGCAACATATTCAAGCTGATTCCTATTTCACTTGAGTAATCCATTTGATCAGCTGGCAAAATAAGTTTATGGGGATGAAGTTGAAGAAATCCTCTTAACTACTCTCAACAAAATGTTGTTAAAAACCCAAACCCTTAATCATTTAAGTTGGCGTCATATCTGAGCTATTTGCATATTTCACTTGGTACAAGTTGGCTTAAGAGCTTGGCTTTATTTGTAGTGCAGAAGATTTCAACTTGGCATAAATTTGAATGACTGAGCTTAGTATGGCATATTTAGCGGCTCAGGAAAATCTGGAGATTTGAAAATATAGTATATTTTTTCAGAGATGCATATAGGCAGAGCTGTGAAATAGACCATTTTTACAATTTCCTAATTGTTAGTTTGGCAAACAATATTTTAACAGTTGAAAGTGCATTGAGCAATGTCTAAACTGACATCTTACAAAGTTAAAAAAAGACAAACAACTTCAGTCCCTGTTTAATATGTAAAGCAGTCACACAGAAGGGGATATGAGATAACAGTTCTATTTCAATTAGTTGTGGATGACTGCATTGTTTTCAAAGGAATTTGCATCAGTACATTTTTCAATTGCAAAATACCCTCAGCTATAAAATTGAATTGAGCAAACTACAGGTGGCTGGCAAATATGCTTCATTTTTAGTTTAGGAAGCTGAGAACAAAATGTGTTTTAGGCATTGAAGAAAAATAAAGTGTATGGGGAATTTTACAGCACTGTGACCATTACTTCTTAAAGAAAATAGAAAAACAAGCCCACTGTTGGCCTAAAATCTAGTGTCCCTGTGTTGGTTCACACCTAAACAATGTAAACAGTAGAATATTTGAAAACTGTTACTTAGAGAAAACCATCAAACAGATAGTGATGTACTGTAGTCGTAAAGCCCAACTTAAATTTTAGATTCAAACAAAAGATATACAAATTCTTACAGTTTATTTTCCTTAAAAAATAACATTCTAAGTAGAAAACCTGAACCCTGCCAGCCTGCTACCCTTGCTCGCTTTAAAGAGTGTGAGCTCTCTATGAGCAGAGGTGCCTCCACATAGGTCCAATAAACTTACTGCTGAGCAGACAGTGCATTCCAATGAGCAGGGAGCATGAGCTTTGTTGATTTTCTCTGACTCGGCAAAGTGTGCATCATACATTTGCAAAGTGACCACTGTTTCCACAGGAAACAGAAAAAAAAGGCATTTCACTATAGCATGCTGACATGTGGCTTTCTAGAAAGATCTAGAAGACTTGGAACTGGCCCAGGTTTTATGGGATTTAACATAGGATTGGATATCCTTACGGAGGGTAGGCCACCATATGTTAGGAGAGATCAGAGAACGTGTCTTAATGATACCCAGATTTCCAGCCAACTTGGTCAGACTGTGTCTCTGATATTAAAATATGTAAAACAGGGCAAATGATGGCCAAACTCTGATCAGGCAGAAAAATGATGTGAATCTTTGAGGAATCATTAGAAGCTATGGGATCGAACATCTGCTTTGGAACTTTTGGAGCTTGGGCTGTAAGTGATGGTAACATTAACGTAAATAACAATGAAGGACCAGCAGACTTGTCAAGGTTTACATAATTTTGCAGACTTGATGTATTCCAAATTCTTGTGATTAGTATAAACCACAAATGGATGATGGGTCCACTACAACAAATGGTACCACTCCTCCAAAGCTTACTTGACAAGTAAAAGTTGGTAGGTTCCACTGTAATAATTGAGTTCTGCATAATCTGAGTTTCTGGAGTAGTAGGCACAAGGTGCAGCTGATGAGAGGAGGGAGAATGTTGAGAGAGGACTGCACAAAGACCAACATCAGAAGCATCAGCTTCCACAATAAATGGTAGGCAAGGGGCAGAGTAAGTGCTAAAACCTGATTTGAGTCTGAAGAAGGCAGAAATTCCCTCTGGATGCTAAAGAACAGGATTATCCCTCTTTTTAGTAAGAGCATGGCAGTAGTGCAACATGGTGGAAAAGTTTTTAATGAGCCTCCTGAAAGAAATTGCAAAGCACAATAAGTGTAGGGCAACTTTCAAGCATCTGGGCTGGGTCCATTGAGTGGTGGTCTGTACTTTAGCAAAATCCATGGTTATCCCAGAAATAATGTAGCTAGAAAGTGGACTTTTGAAACATGGATTGTGCACTTAGAAATCTTGGCATACAAAGAGTGTTCTCAGTTTGGCTAGTACTGCACTGACTTGATTGCAGTGTTTATCTAGGGAGGAGGAATAGATCAAGATATCATCCAGACAGACTAGGACAGAGACCGACCAAGGAACTGATGGAAAATGTAATTGCTATGTTCCTGGTAGATGGCTGGTGCAATGCATACTGTATGTCAAATAGCATGGCCAGGTACTCATCTCCCTCATGAGAGCCCTGATCTTGCTATTCTTAAATAAGATGTCACAGCACTGTATCCAATCAGGAAAGGAAGCCTGAGACATGAATATGTATGGCTGTAGGCCTAGCAATGAGGATGCCTTAAGAGGGCTGTGCTACCACCAGCCAATGGGAGCAAAGGAGGTATTACATTTGTTGCTGGACAGGGCTGCAAGTGACTGTGTGGCAGTCTACTTACTAGAAGCATATTTCATGTTCCCAAAAGAAACACCCTCTAATGGGTAAGAATGCAACCTAAGCTGAAATCTCACCATTACACCAAAGAGAAGACCTGGTTCATATCCTGTGACAGTTGATACCTTGGGTATGTTCTCTAGGTATCAGTGTATTCTAATTTTCAATTACAGGTATTTTAGCCGCTGTGACTTTTCTCAGGTGAACACCATGCAAATTAGTTTGTATTCTGTTTTCATTTACAGGAAACCTTTTTATGCTAGAGAATAGGATATCCTAAACCCAAACTTCTATAAAAGATTAGAGGTTGAACCTAATAAAGGGAAGCAGGCTTAGCTTACAAGTACATAGAACTCTCTGCATGCCCTAAGGGTGCTTGGACCAGGCCTGTATCATTGACTGTTCTCTGCTATAAGTAGATAAGTTTACACTTTTATAATAAACAAACACGTCTACTAATAAATTGAAAATGATGCGCCTATTAACAGTATAAAGTGTGCATTGCAAATAGCAGTTTACCTCTGATAAAGCATAACTAAAACACTTTACTGATGTTTTATTCTACAAATAAGTGAAAATCATTATTTAAAACATTGTTTATTTATACAGCATAAGTATTGTGGACGATTAGCTTGTGGGGATCAGCTTTCCAGAGGAACAGAAACAATGTGCAGGCAATTTTTCCTTAAAATCTGGCGGCTTGCCAGGTTTATTAATAAAGTATGGTTTTCAGGTAAAACAAAACAAAACATAAAAATAAGTCCTTGCCATCTGGCGCTAAACTAAACAATATAGTTTCCTCACTATACGGTGTAGGGCTGGCCCCCGACACCCACAAAACATAAGCAAAAAGGCAAACCTTGTCTTTCAAAGTCTTAACAGACACAGAGCTCTTTCAGATCCATCTCTATGAGTTTCAGGCCAGAGCTCTAGTGAGATGTCTTCCTGGTCATTAAATGCAACTGAAGAGGGGTTTGGGTGGACCAGAAACTCCGGGCTGGAACCAGCTCTGCCACTGTGGCAAAACCTGGGTTGAGCTCTCACTAGTCTACTCCAAGTGCACGCATGCGAGGTGACAAATATTGCCCGTCCATTATCGCACCTTGCATAATGTAACAGTATATATAAGTTTGACAGAGCTGAATGATTTTTTTCTGGATTGCACAATGATCTTGATGTCTTTGGGTGATGACAGAGGTATCCCTAGATAAGAGTTCCCAGGTAGAAATGTTATGTTTCTTGTTGGATTAGTATGACTGACAGACATAAAATACAAAAGGATTCAGGGATGTTTATTAATGTGAATGTCTGTATGCTAATTGTAAGGCATTTTAATTATTACATTATTACTAACAAATATGTATTTTATAATAAATCCCAACTCCAGCCACAACATCATTTTTAGTTTCTAATATACCAGGATGCAGTCAAGTTTTATTGTTCTATGTGTCCCTTTGGAAGAAAGTTACAATCCTTGGTGACAGAGGGTTAGATGGAAAAAGTAATGGAAAATAAAATCACTTTTGGTGATAGCAAAAGCAACATATTTTTAGTTTAATATAGTAGGAACATACTATAACTTTGTATGATTGTCATTGGTTGTCCTAGCCTTCCTGTCCTGGTGACCTTTGCTCCTTGCACAAGCCGCATAATGTAAACAAAAAAAATTTTTTTTTTCTGATTGAGCCAACTCCTCTTTCAATTGTATCTCACCTGCTCCCTGTCCCGGATGCTGAAGTTCACAGTCGAATAATTGTAATAACAATTCCCGTACAACATTTTTTCATCCCAATATATTACAAGAAGGTACAGCCTACATCAGAATGCCAACTCTGCTCTAAATTCAGGAGTAGAGCTGGATTGTTGGATAATTAGGTGCTGCAGTACTTTTACTGTATATATATTTTTTACTGAGAGGCTATAGATCTACTTTAATTTAGTCTACTTTAATGCAAATTCTTTGCTACATACCAAATGTTCAGTTCTAAAATCAACATTATATATATTTATTGTAGGGGAAAATATAAAACAGCTGAAAAATTAAACAAATTAAACAAAATTAACCACTTGCTTACTGGGCACTTGAACCCCCCTCCTGCCCAGGCCAATTTTCGGCTTTCAGCGCTGTCGCATTTTGAATGACAATTGCGCGGTCGTGCAATGTTGTACTTTTGGTGGTATTTGATCACCTCTGCAGTTTTCATTTTTCGTGCTATAAACAAACAAAGAGCGACAATTTTGAAAAAGAACAATAGTTTTTACTTTTTGCTATAATACAAATCCAAAAAAAAAAATATAAAAAAAAAATATTCATCGGGTTTGGCCAATTTATATTCTTCAACATATTTTTGGTAAAATCGCCGCATATTGAAAGTTATCACGTCTACTAACTATGGGAATTGATTTATGGCGTTTTTATTTATTTCTTTTTTTCACTAGTAATGGCAGCAAACTGCGATTTTTATCGGGACTTTGATATTGGGGCGGACATGTCGGACATCTTTGACACTTTTTTGGGACCAATGAAATTTATACAGTGATCAGAATTTTAAATATCCACTGATTACTGTATAAATGTCATTACCAGTGAAGGGGTTAACACAAAGAGGGCAGTGAAGGGGTTAACTGTATTCCCTCATTGTGTTCTAACTGTGTGGGGGTGGGGCTGGCCGGGTCATAACAGATCTCACTGATCCCGATCACAGGAATCAGTAGATCTGCTATGTCCCCCTTAAAAGAACGGAGAACCGCCGTGTTTACATCATCGGTTCCCCGTTCTGCAGCTCTGACAGACGATCGTGGGTCATGAGTGGACATCGAGTCGGCCCGACCGTCCGGCATGCCCACGCAGTGTGCAGTGGCCACGCGCATCGCCGCCGCCTGTGAGTGCGCGCCGGGAGCGTGCACAGGGGTCGATGTCCATGGACATGAAAATTCAGATCTGAAGGGGTTAAATAATCTTGATTCAAAACCATTACTGTTTTCCTTTAAAAATTAAAATATTAAAAATGGAGAGCAAATCTGTCACATCTGAAACAAGATCGCAATGTTGCAGAACCAATGATACAAAACTGAATTATTTTTTCACATGCTAACACTGGCAAGTACAGTTGTAGTAGTCTAAGGTGGAACAGGAACACCTCACCTTTTTACTCACTTTTACAGTGAGTTCCCAACTGTCCCTGATTTTGAGGGACTGTCCCTCGTTCAGAACAAAGTCCCTCTGTCCCTCTTTCCTCCTCATTTTTCCCTCATTTTGGTCTGACCTATATAGTTGTATATAGAATGCACTACTTATCTATCAAAAAGTGTTTCCCAGTGCCATACCTTTCATCTAATTTCTAAATTGCTGAATTTTTAAATTCCAAAAATCTATATAAAAAATAATAAAGGAATAGAAGTGGTAAAGAAGCAGTTGTGGTTTTAACCAATAATTGTTTTGTACAATTCTCCTAACCCCCCTAAGGGGGGGGGGTGGAAGGGGTTGTATCCTATGCCTACATACTTTTGCTAATAGGTGTCACTGGTTCTCATCTCAGAAGGTAGGGAGGTATGCTTTTACACTTAGTGTATTCAAACCAGCACCGGTGTTCTTAGTATAAACAAATAGTATGAAAGCTTCTTAAAGCTACCACTTAAGAATATCATCCTGGATCTAATAGAAAACAATTTTATTTAGATAAGGAAAAAAACGATGCGCTCAATTCAACTTGGCTGCTCACTTCCGAACACAGAAATTGCAGTTTTTTTCTTAGTCTACAAATGGATTTACCAAAGATTTTGAATGTACCACTTGTAAATGAGGGGCAATATCTGCGTACAAAAGTTAAAGCTCTGAAAAATATGCAGATACCAGAAATGTGTTGGCTTTCTGTACACATTTAAGAACAAAATAGCAATTTTAATAATGATTGTGACTTCCACTTTTGAATTCAGGTATTGGTTCTTTATTTATGAGTGGTGAACATGTTACTCTTTGCTAATTGCATATGTACAGAACAATTTTAGGTTGACTATACTTTCCCTCTTCTTACATTTTCTTTTTATTATGGAACAAACACTGTACAGATGGCTAACGTGTCTGAACCTTTTTATGACAACTTTTACAGTGTGCCTTGATCCATCTTCTCTTGTGAACATTTTTCTTTTGTTCATAAAAAAATCTATATTTCCTTAAACAATTCTGTCATTTTTGATACTTTATTTATTTTATTTTTTTTAGACCAGAACATTTAAATGAAGCTACTAAATAGCAAATTATCATTTCACTTTCTCTTCTTGGTAATAAAAATACATTTTTCCCATCAATCGTTTTTATTCATTATTTATTTTAATAGTTCTACATACAATGTAACATGTTGTTACATTTTGTATCCCGAAATTTTTTTAAGCACTTTTTTCCATTCTTTTTAAACCAAGTACTGTATTTGAATTATCTTTTTTCCCTTTTTTTATTCTTCTTACTATAACCTTTAGGAGCCAACACAAAGAAACAAGCTGATGATATAGCCAATAATGATCGTGGTGAAGATGAAGGTATTTTTTTTATATTCACACCCAATGTGATGCATGTTTTTTTTTTTTT
>BLSH010256654.1:371279-385627 GCA_018402905.1 Glandirana rugosa
CATCACGTTTCCGAGGGGGAATGTGACAGTACACAGACGAAAATAGGTAGGAGGACACTCATCGGGGAACATGGTTAACGTGGTTAATGACGTGAATCACCGCGAAAGAACCAAGAAAAAAAGGAAAACACGTACTTGGGCGTGTCTCCAGAAAGTTTGACGGGGGTTTGAGCGTGACTTTACGCCCACACTTTAGCACGCTCAAATCGACTAGAACATGTTAACTTTTGGGCGGGCAAATAAATAAATAAATAAAATAAATAAAGATTTTGCAGCATGTGAAGCAATATATAACACTAAAATAATCCATTAGCTCCATATTTTATGTTCCTATATAAAAAAAGTCCTGTAACTGACCACAGATAATAAATGTGTTACTTGTCATTTTGAAAGTGCTTATGGATTCACCAGTTGACAAATTAACTGTCCCAACTGTGAGGGCGGGTTTTAAATTGCACGGGCGGGTTTTCAATTGTACAAGATCAGCTAAACTCGCACGATTTCACACCCGCATTTCAGTGCGAGTTTGGGGGCAGTTTGAAAGACCTCTGTGCGGGTTCATGCACAAAAGGAAAAAAAGAACCAAGAAAGCGCCACTAAGTGCAGTAATTGGTGCAATTGGTACAAGGGGCTACTCACAGGAGGATGGATAAAAGCAGACACATGACAGTGTAAGGGGGAGCCTTTGCACTACTTCTAGTTCCATGAGTTCGGAGGAGACAATTGCAGCGAAGGTGGGGCGACCTGGATCTCACAGAAGGGGATCACTGTAGGTGTGGTGCGGCAAAGTCGACACCTGTGTTTCTGTCTGAAAATTGATGCATGGTCAGGTGCAGCTAATAATGCCGCCTCTTGAATGCCTGCTTTTTTGACAGTTGGATGGGGATTTTCAATAAGAATACTGTGCTGCAACTGTGAGCCTAGCATTTGACTTGGAGTCATGGTACAATTCTATTCACTTGAATGGGTCATGCTCAGCAATGGTACTGCCCACCTAGTGTGATGGGGGTAACTTTTGTCATGCCATAGAGCTAAGCAGTGCTTTCATGTGTACAATCTCATCTGGCTGTCTTTGCTGCTTAAGAGAGTGGTTGGGGTGTGGTAGCTCCTGCAAGACTCTTTGAGGACACAGGTATCAGACATGTCTATCTATGTTGAATAGTGAAGAATCTTACCACTGGAAAAGAGGGAAGGTAGGAGACCTCTTCCAGAGAGGTGAGCTTAAGGCAGGACACAGATAATGTGATTTTCTTTCCCTGCTGAATCAGCCCGAGATCTGAACATCTTTGGCCGGCTTAATGGTATCTTTTTTCAAAGAACTTTCAGATTCACTATTGCTTTGGCAATGGTAACAAAGATATATAACATAGCATTGGGTGACAAAAGACTCACCTAGTACATCACAACAGGTTAAACAGAGCCATATTGAAAAATGTCAAGTAATACAGAGACAAATAGCCAATGTGACCTGTGCATTTTTGAGTCCCATGAACACAATCCTACAAAATGTTAATAGAATAGTACATTTGTGGAAGTTTAATTGTTCATTGAAGTCAAATCTGTAACCATATAGAGATAAATAAAGCCATTGATAAAAGAGTAACAAAAGTTTTGATTGCCACTATAAGGATAAGGAGTCCATTAGGAAGATGAAATCTAAAATTACACTTTAGATATATGATATTGAAATAAGCTGTCAAATGTACACACTGGTTCCTAAGAATATTTGGTGGACTCTCCCACAAGATTGTTTTTACAATGTTGTTGACATATCTATGCACATACATAACACTGATAATGCTATGCCAATATATTATGGAGATAATAGCTACTTCATGGTGTAATGCATTTCATTTAAGGATAGCCTCAGGAAAAGTAAAAAAAGGCATCCTTATCAGCTCAGCTTTCTTTCTCAGCAGTCAATTTTGTATTTTGAATAGGAGATGAAGACAATTACATTGTAAGGGGAAGAAATAAATAAAACACTTTTAGGTCATTAATATTTGTTTATTGTTTAAAATGTATGTATTCAAAATGTGAAGTAGGCTGTCATAACACACACTATAAACTAAGTACTGCATACTTCCTAAAGTAAATACTGTATATTTGTTAAAATGATCAATAAAATGACCAGCTAAATTTAACCACTTGCCCTCCGGATGATTTACCCCCCTTCATGACCAGACCACTTTTTGCGATTCTGCACTGCATTATTTTAACTCACAATTGCGCGTTCATGCGTTGCTGTACCTAAACAAAATGTATGCCCTTTTTCCCCCCAGAAATAGAGCATTCTTTTGGTGGTATTTGATCACCACTGCATTTTCTATTTTTTGTGCTATAAACAAAAAAAAAACCCACAATTAAAAAAAACAATATTTTTTACTTTTTTCTATAAAACACATCCAATAAAAAATTAAAAAAATCTAATTTCTTCATAAATTTAGACCAATATGTATTCTGCTACATGTTTTTTGTTACAAAAAATCCCAATAAGCATATATTGATAGGTTTATGCAAATGTTATAGCGTCTACAAGCCATGAGATATGTTTATTGAATTTTTTTTTTTTATACTAGTAATGATGGTGATCAGCGACTTATAGTGGGACTGCGATACTGCGGCGGTCAGTCAGACACTAACTGACACATTGTGGAAACCAGTGACACTAATACAGTGATCGGTGCTAAAAATATGTACTGTTACTGTATTAATGACACTGACTGGGAAGGGGTTAAACATCTAGGCCAATTAAAGGGTTAACTGTGTGCCTAACCAGTGTTTTTGTGTACACATTGTGCTGCTTTTACTAGGGGAAGAGATTGATTCTATTCCCTGCTTTGCAGAGACACAGAATACATCCCTTCCCCCCTTGTCAGAATGAAGATACGCCTTGTTCTCTGTGTATTGCCGATGATCGGCGGATGACGGAGGACATTGAGTGCTCGGCATTAGCAGATCGGCATCTGTTGTGAATTATCACAGCAGAAGTGACCCGCTGGTGGTGCACGCATGCCTCTTGCAGGCAGAAATGCAGAATCACGTATATATAGGTAATCCTGCGTGCAGCTGCCGCCCTGTAGCAGTAAAACTTCTATAGGGCGGTCGGCAAGTGGTTAAAAGATCCTTCAGCAATGTTTCAATTTGGAAACTAGAAACAACTAAAGGTTGTTAGTCAGTACTTTGGAGGCTATCTAGGTAGCTTACTTAATGTGATTCAAGACAGCAGTTTCATATTTTGTGGAGTGACAGGTTTCTTCTTTAGGTATATTAATGTTGTACTGCATCAAAGCTACCATAGTGTTTGTGATAATAGTGATTATCTATTTTCTGTTTTGTATTCCTTTATTATAGGAAAGATGCACCCAATGTCAGCATTGCTGTGTGGTAGAGGTAACACACGTTTCACAACTTGCCAAAGCAGTTAAAAAAATAGAGACCCTGTAGCAGATGACTTTATTTTTTAAAATGAGGAACCACAGAGTTTCAATATCATCAGACTTTTTCAATTTGTTGTCATCTAGTTTTTTAAACTCCTGAAACTCCCACATTAATGTATCAACTTCTTCTGAAGAAGTATCCATACAAAGGGCATTTATAAAGTCAGTGAGGTTATCACTGAACAGCTGTAGGCTCTTTGGAACTTTGAGTATAGGAACTGCAAGACTGAGAACTGAATAATATAATGACAATGGCTTCTACAATTAGCATCAAACTGTCACAAACACCTTTAGAGAAGACATCCACATCTCTGTATTGCAAATTTTGAGTATCTTGTGGTTTACAGAATACCCAACACTCTTCAACTGTGCCATTCTTATGGATGGGGAAGATGGCAGTAAAAAACATAGTTACACTGTTGCCTGTATCCACACATAACATAAAAACTCCCTTTGAAATGCTTAAATGGAGAAGATGAGATAAGCAGCCTTGGTTATATAGACGTTCTTGTTATGGCTACTAACCAACTTCTGTAGGCTGTTAGGTATTCACATATTAACATTTGCAATGTCTACTGACAAGCCCATTTTCTTAGAAATTCTATATGTATCTGCTAAATTAATTATATAGCATTTGCAGAACTGTGCAGATCAACTTCCCCGGCATTGCAAGAGAAATCAAGAAAGCAAACTAGCAAACGGAAAACGTTTTCACTGTAGACCAGCCTTTTTCAACCAGGGTGCCTTTAGGTGTCTTCAGGGGTGCCTTGGCAAAATGCCTAGAAATTGCCCAAAAACTGTGTACAAGCCAGCAGGTGATCAAGCCTGCTTATTCGTTACATAAAGCCACAGGTTTTCATTGTGCACCATTACAACCTTCTAGCTACCAGTGTCCTAACAATCAATTACATCATTGGTTGATAGGGAGGGCATTGGGCACCTGCACAACATTCTTGTTTACCCCTCCCCTGCTCCTCTCAATCAGTACTGGGGCCACATTAGCTGAGCGAGTGAGAAAAACTGAGGGAGAAGAGAAACATTGGAATACTAGTCAATACCAGTGTGCAAAGGTGTGTTTGCTTTAGAAGAATAAATCACTGCTAATGTTGGGTGCCCTACGCATATGGATATTGCTGCATTTTTTTTTAACTTTAGCATGGGGTGCCTTGAGACTATGCAGAGTTTCAAAGGGTGCCTTGACTAAAAAAAGGTTGAGAAACACTGCTGTAGACACCATTTCTTCCATTCATACACCATTCATTAGGTAAATGGTTCCCTTCTCACAATATCAGTGAGAGCACTAGAGCATTTTTGTGTCACTTTGCAATTACAGAGAGAAGATTCTTCTGAAAAGTTGACTCACAGGGTCAGATGCAGTGAGGGGTAGGTTATGTTGATTCAAAAACCCTGTAATGAATGTTTTAGCTTCAGTAGTTTGATAAAATATATTCCTTTTTAAACTGCAAAAAATGTACTTTTTCCTGAGCTCTATAATCTCTACAGATGCTTTCTCTGTATGGACTGTACTCTTACAGTTTGTGCTTTTTGCAGTCACTAAGGTCTTTATGGGCTATTGAAATATCAGGACAGCATACCGAGCAATAAATGTACCATATTCCTTTTCTTGACTTTTTAAGAAGCGGAAATGTTATAATATAACTTTTATTTGTATGAGACAGTATAGTATATTTTCCATTAAACTACTTCAAAGCACTGTTGAATATCTATTTGCATCTACTGTTGCAGTTTACCTCTTTATTGTTGCTATCTGTCCTGAAAAAATATATAAATCAGGAAAAGCAATAGCTCATCTAACAATCAGAACCATTTATTTTGCTAAGCAAAACAATGTCACAAGGACTAGGGGAAAAATATTCAATACCAATTACAGTGTGTCAGTTCTATACAGTCCAGTGCAGTGATGTAAATCCTTGTCTTGAGGTAAATGTCTGTGGGCTTGCTTGGCAGAAGAAATAAAGATGCTATGATTATTCTTAGTTCAGTGGATGAAAATGTGTGGATTAATGGAGAAGGGTTTTTTTTTTGGATAATCCCATAAGAAACTGGAAAATCTCAGCACAATGAGCAGACAAGCGTGACTTTAAGGAAAAGGACATACAAAAACTCAACATGTTCTATTGGTGATAGGTTTGACCTTGGACAGACTCTTGCAGTAGGCAGATTCAGGCTTGACTGTGGGTACAGGGTGCAACAATATACCCTTGGATGCAACTGGTAAGCTTCCAGGAGGAGATACTGGTAACTAGGATGACTGTGGGAGTATCTGTTGCTGAAACAGGAAACCTGAACACAAAGAGCAAATGTGCCTCACCATTAGGGACAATGACAAAGGAAAACTCACCAGGTGATGTTGGTGACAGGTCTGATCATGGGCAGATTCTGGAAGAAGACAGAAATGTGTTTTTTTTTGCACTTAAAAACAAAAACAAAAATGCCAATAAAATCCTTCTACTACATTTGGCAGAGTTACTTCTTCCCTTTCCTCTTTTTTCCTTTTTTATATAGTAAATCAAAACAGCACAGCCTCAGTCACATGTAGCCACCATAAAATATCTGGCATGTCCCTGTGTGTTCCAGCCATTCATTCTTTTTTTCATAAAAAAAATGTTGGCATGTACAAGTTGTCCTTCTGGGCTGTTTTCCTGTGCTGTGGTGCCTGTAACAGTGTGTTTCTCCCCTGCCACATGTCTTCAAGCCTCCCAACCCTATTCAGTTCAACAGCAACTTTTATTTCCACTGTTGCCTATATCCACATACAGCATACTTCCTGGCAACAGCAAAGTACTCCAGTAATTAACCACTACCACCACCATCCACCACTATACACTCCAGCCTCAAGTCACACATCGCTCCACACCTTAACAATGTTTTTTGAGTCTACCACAACAACACTTACAGGTCACATGCTCAGTTCTCTGTTCCCGAACCTCCTTTTTATGCAGTTGTCCAAGGAAGGCAGAGTTAATGGTGCCTGTGCACACCACCCCTCCCTGTCCCTTCCCTCGTCTCCACAGTGACAAACAGGTGTCACCAGGATGAGAAGCGTGACTCACGTGAGTGACATCATGTAATGTTTACACACATGTGGCAGGCTGGAGACTTGTAGTTGAGATCCTGAGAGCTGGTAACACACACAAAAAGTCAGCAAGTGCCCAGGTATGTATATAATGCCATTGTTACAGGATATTGTATTTATATTTTGTTCATTCCGTTTTTCCAAATCTTATTTTTAAATAGTTACTTCACCAAAGACTGACATTTCACATATTGCTAGTGTGAAACAATCAACTGCAAACCAGGACTATTACAGTGTCCCCACACCCCCTGTTGGAATTGTGTATATATATATATATATATATATATATATATAGTTTAAATTGATTATGAAAACAGGAACACCCTTTGGTGGATGGGAACTATGCTAGGGCATCTAAAACAGATATAAAATGGCAGCATGTGAATTATTCCAAAGTTTGACCTACAACTGGGGTATCACTGATATAACATTTCCTTTTTTCCACAAATATGTATAGACACTAGCATAAATGAAAGTAAATACTATATGGGCACTTTTTTACTGAATATCCAATGTATTCAATTATATTTCATTGTAATGCTATTGCCTGATCATTTTTTTCTGTTCTAACAGATATGCATGATCCAAATAATAAAAAACCAGTGATGGTATACATACATGGAGGGTCCTACATGGAAGGCACTGGAAACATGATCGATGGAAGTATTCTCGCAAGTCATGGAAACGTCATTGTTGTTACTGTCAATTACAGGCTTGGTGTCTTGGGTAAGTCCAGAACTTTGTTCAACTCCCACATTTTCTGTAATTATTATAATTAACAAATCTTGACATCTGAACCCAGTTTTGCAACTTTGGCATGTGTTAATAAAATTGCACATATCATTGCAACTACTGATTTATTTTTATTTGTTTTATATCAAAGGAAAACTTTTTTTTTTAATTTAGCTGTACATTTCTTGGTCCACCACCCAAAAAAAAAACATGAAATAAATTCTTCTACTCCTGACATTTGCTGTGATTCCATGTATGCATACATTATTTGTTGTTTGTTCAACATTTGTTCACAAATTTGTTTGTTTGTTTAAACAATAGTGAACATTTTTTTAAAATTCTACATACTGACACTAACACAGACGCAAAAAAACAACATTTTTTTAATACTACCTAAAGAAAATGGATCCTGACTTTTAGGTCTGGCCTTTGAACCTGAGTGTGACCTTTGAGTCACTTTTGTATTTTTTTTCACCATTTAGAGAAGAACGAGAGTACAGAAACAGGTTTCATTAAGGGTGCCTTTAGCCAATCGCTGCTCAGCAGCCTCAATCTACATCCCACACTATATAAAGCCACTTGTACAGCGGCTCTATGTAGTGTGTAAAACATGGAGATAGTGAGCTTAGGTAGCGAGCGACGTGTAGGTAGTTCAGTGTAGCTAGCTGTGATTCTTGTGATGTTAGATAGATAGATAGATAGATAGATAGATAGATAGATAGATAGATAGATAGATAGATAGATAGATAGATAGATAGATAGACAGGGCGATCTATATACAGTCAGTTAGTACAGGCAGTTTAATGAAATCTATACTAGATAGATAGATAGATAGATAGATAGATAGATAGATAGATAGATAGATAGATAGATAGATAGAGCAATCTGTATACAGAGCATACCTTCCTACTGTATATATATATATATATATATATATATAATGCAATTCCTTTAGTGTAGAGACTATATACAGTTAATTCAGTGTATAGTACATAGTGTCCGCTCAGGCAGTGAAAGAATATATACACACAGTGTATTGAGCATACACTATATATCAGTGCATTTGGGGGGTGTACCTGTGGTATATAGTACACTTGACGTGGCATATTAAAATATCTACAGTCTAGTATATATATATATATATATATATATATATATATATATATACACACACACACAGTGTATTGAATGTACACTATATATAAGTGCATTCGGGCTGTATGGTATATGGTACACTACTTGACGTGGTGCCTTAAAATATATACAATCTAGTGTTTATATATATATATATACACACAGAGCGTATTGAGCGTACAGTATATATCAGTGCATTCGAGGGTGTACGGTACATAGTACACTATTTGACGTGGCGTCTTAAAATATCTACAGTCTAGTATATATATATATATATATATATATATACACACAGCGTATTGAGTGTACACTATTTATATATTCCTCCTGTCCATAATCTAGAACAATATTTTGTATTCAGGGCACCACCAACACCCAAGACCCAATTTTTCTGCACCTGGTTTACAGGGGCATGCCAGAACAATTTTAAAATGAATTTACAACAGCAGGGCCCGTTCCTGCTCCCAACAAGAGTACTGCAAGGGGTTACAGTGTTCTGGCACCGCTAACACCCAAGCCCAATTTTTCAGCACCTTTTTGACTGGGGCATGTCATCACAATTTTAAACTAATTTACAACAGCAGGGCTCATTCCTGCGCCCAACAAGAGTAACTGCAAGGGATTACAGTGTTCTGGCACTGCCAACACCCAAGGCCCAATTTTTTGGTACCTGTTTGACTGGGGCATATCATCAAAATGTTTAAAATAATCCAAGCGTTGGAACACCACCACACACGCACCTTTGACCCCAACACCCTTTCTGAATTAAACATTGCTAGGCATGAACCGAGGCTACTTATGGTATCGGAACATGACAAGCAATCTCGAAACATTAAGGCCACCTATTACTCACAAGGTAATAAGGCAGGCAAACTCCTGGCTACTCAGGTTAAAGCCAAGCAAATGAAATGTGCAATAGCGTACCTTAAAGACCCAAATTCCAATTGTAAACTGACACACCCGAAAGATATAGCTAATACTTTCCGAAATTACTACCAAGTGCTGTACAATCTCCAAAACGACAGAGAAACCCCTCAACCCACAGATGAGGCTATTCATCAATATTTGAATAATTTACACATCCCCGCCATAAACGAAGAAACACTCCACAAAATAAATCAAACCATATCCATGGAAGAAATTGCCAAAATGATATGTGAGCTCCCTAAAAACAAATCCCCAGGAGCGGATGGTCTTTCATCCGAATATTACAAAACATTCCAAACGATTCTGACTCCCCATTTACAGAAATTGTATAACGAGATCACTAGCACTGGCTCCCTCCCTAAAGAAATGCTTAAGGCTATTATAGTCACCCTACCAAAGCAGGGTAAAGAACCAACTTCCCCCCAGAATTTTTGACCAATTTCCCTCCTTAATACGGACCTCAAAATATTTTCTAAGAATATTGCTAATAGTCTTGCGGACGTTACGCCCCCACTTATAAACAGAGACCAAGTGGGCTTTGTAAAGGGCAGACAGGCCTCCGACTGAACTAGGAGGATGATTGACCTACTTACACTTAGAAAATAAGAAAGAGTCGGCTGCCTTCTTGGCCTTAGACGCAGAGAAGGCTTTAGTCTGGATTCACTGGGGGTTCCTCAGAGCTACTCTTACTAAGTTCGGGATCCAAGGCCCTATCCTTAAAGCAATAGCTGCTTTGAACTCTGGTCCCTCGGCCCAGGTATACTCATCTAATGCTTTATCGGACTCCTTTGAGATTACAAATGGGACCAGGCAAGGGTGCCCGTTGTCCCCAATTATTTTCACCCTTATCATGGAACCGTTCGCAGAATCTATCAGGAATAATCCCCGAATCGTAGGACTAAAAGGGGCGGATTACACACACAAAATTGAATTATTCGCGGACGACGTCCTTTTCACCCTTAAAGAGGTCGCACCCTCCCTAAGAGCAGTCCAGGAAGAAATTGGAAAATTTGGTGAGGTAGCCTATTACAAAATTAATATCTCAAAATCCTCCATTCTACCTATTAACATAGGCCCGGTAGCAAGGAAATCTCTAAAAAAAGAATTTCAATTTCCATGGGACAATAACCATGTTGACTACCTGGGGATTAAACTCACATCACCTACGGCAAAATTATATGACGTTAACTTCCCACCCCTCCTTGATACAATTAGGAAAGACCTCCTCTCATAAAGGAAAAATGAAATATCATGTTTGGGTAGGGTGGCGGCATTTAAGATGCTCTTTCTACACAAACTACTATACCTCTTTCGCACTATCCCTATTAAACTCCCATCTGGTTTCTTCACCACTATAAATAAATATATGAATTTGTATATATGGAATGATGGTAAATCTCGCATTGCTCGGTCAGCGCTTTATAATAGTAGAAAACAGGGGGGCATAAGCTTGCCCAACATCCAACTCTACTATAGAGCTACCATGCTAGACCAAATTAGACATTGGCTCACAGCTAACCCTAACAATCATTGGGTCAGTATCGAAAAAACAATGCCGCGCAACAGGGATTTTCAACCTCTACTGATTGCTTGTGCAACTCGACAAAAGATACACACACCCACATGCAACACTATAGCGGCGTCACTAGAAGTATGGAACCATATAATTAATGGGACTCTCAATAGAGAACCCCTTAAAATGATAGCTATACCTATCGAAGCTTATGAACACTTAATCCCCACATTTACCTTAAGACAGGGGAGCCAAGCAGCGCCCAACACTTTTCAAGCTATCCAGATTAATCATTTTCATAGAAGTCTCTGCCCCACTAGCATTAAGGTAATGAAGAATTATGGTCCTTTCTCCATAAGGATCCAAACACGAAAAAGGGAATCTCATGGATATACCAATTTTTAAACGTACAGGATAGTAAGAGGAAGGCACCTCACACTATCAGCTGGGAGAGAATGCTCCAGAAAGAGATTTCCTCCCAGGTATGGCACAAGGCAATGTACATATTCCTCAAATCCACCCACTGCACCTCCCATTGGGAGAATATTATCAAAACTTTTTATGGAAACTATATGACCCCGCCTAAGATACACCAAATCTATCCAAATGTTTCCCCTCTCTGCTGGCGTCTTTGTGGAGTGACTGGTGATTAACATCACATACTCTGGTCTTGCCCGAGAATCAGTAACTTCTGGACCGCAGTTTTTGCCCTTATTTCCAATATTGTTAATACTACAGTCTTGCCCAATCCCTACCTAGCTCTATTTGGCCACCAACTGACCCAATTTTCCAAATCTTATCAGACAATAATAGCATACATACTCACAGCAGCTAGGATGTCCATCACGAAAAAATGGAAACAATGTGAGGCCCCTAACATAGAAGAAGTCCTTCAGAGGGTAGATAGCGGCTATGTGTATGAAAAATACCTACCACACAGGCACAACTTAGAGGAAAGTTACAAAAATAGGTGGGATGCTTGGACCTGTGTGAGGGACCTATCACAATACTGAGCCTACTAATATGGACGGCCCCGTGTGCCCCTTGGGGGGCCGGGTTCTCCCGCCACCCCAACCATTTGAGAGAGATCGGGGGTGGGCGGGGCTGAGTCCCCCTATTTGAGGGGCATAGCGGGACGTCCCACCCCACCTTCTGCTATTTGACTGGTGGATGCCAGTCCTGTTTTATATGCCAGATGTATGACCTGTTCTACCTGTTCTGGTTGTTGTTTTTCTTGTGCTCTTTACATTGCATATTTGTGATCTATTTTGGATGCTGATAAAACTTTAATAAATATTATTTGAACGAAAATGTTTAAAATAATTTACAACAGCAGGGCCCGCACCAAAATTAAAAAAAAAATTGCATGGGGGTCCCCCCAAAATCCAAACCAGGCCCCTCAGGTCTGGTATGGATTTTAAGGGGAACCCCGCTCCGAAATAAAAAAAAGCAGTGGGGGTTCCCCCAAAATCCAAACAAGGCCCTTCAGGTCTGGTATGGATTTTAAGGGGAACCCCACACCAAAATAAAAAAAATGACATGCGGTCCCCCCAAAATCCAAACAAGGCCCTTCACGTCTGGTATGCATTTTAAGGGGAACCCAGTGCCAAATTTATAAAAAATGGAGCAGGGGTCCCCCCAAGACCCAAACCAGACCCTTATCTGAGCAGGCAGCCCTGGCATGGCAGGAGGGGGTGGGGACAAGCGAGCGTCCCCCTCCGAACCCTACCAGGCCACATGCCCTCAACATGGGGAGGATGCTTTGAGGTCCCCCTAAAGTACCTTATCCCCATGTTGATGGGGAGAAGGGCCTCATCAAGGGGGCTTCCAGATTCTGATAAGCCCCCTGCCCACAGACCCCCACAACCACCAGCAAGGGATGCGGGGGACTGCGGGTGGGGGGCTTATCAGAATCTGGAAGCCCCCTTTAATAAAGGGGCCCCCAGATCCCGACCCCCCAAGCGAATAGGTATGGGGTTGTACCCCTACCCATTCACCAAAAAAGGAGTAAAGTGGTACAAAAAACAAGAGGCAGTTTTTGACAAGTCCTTTATTGTGTGAAATAGCTCTTTCTTCCTCCATCTTCTCCTGCCCCGGTCCTTCTTCTGGTCTTCTGCTTCTTCTTTCGGTCTTCTTCCTTCCTCTCTTTGTCTTCAATCTTCATCTTCTTCTTCCTTCTTCTTTCACTGCCCCCGCTCCCACTGCCACAGCCAAGCAGTCCAGAGGCATGTCCCAGAATGGTTGCTCTTCAGTTTGACATTTCTTTTATGCGTGCTCGGATAAGGGTCTGGTTTGGATTTTGGGGAGGACCCCTACGTCATGTTTTTTTAAATTTGGTGCAGGGTTCACCTTGAAATCCATTTCAGACCTGAAGGGCCTGGTATGGACTTTGGGGGGGGCCTTATCATTTTTTAAAAAAAAATTGGCGTGGGGTTCCCCTTAAAGTCCATACCAGACCTGAAGGGCCTGGTATGGACTTTTGGGGGGCCCCCACGTAATTTCTTTCAAAAACATTTGCGAGGAGTTCCTCTTAAAATCCATACCAGACCTGAAGGGCCTGGTAAGGACTTTGGGGGGAACCCTTAAGCAATTTTTTCCATATCAGACCTGACAATTTTTCCTGTACAAATGTCATTTTGCTCTGGCACTGTTCTAAACATCACAGAGTTGCGCCCTTTTACAGGCAGACTAAGGGGACCCCCAGGCATGATATTTGAAGGAATATTTCATTTTTATTGTTTCACTTTAAGCATTATTAAAATCATTGCTCCTGAATAGTGTTGAGCGAACCCGGACTGTAACGTTCGGGTCCGTACCGAACTTTTGGGTGTCCGTGGCACGGACCCGGACCCGGACATTTCAAAAATCGTTCGGGTTCGGTCCGGGGTTCTGCTATTTTACTCCACGTGTTGAGAAGCTGCAGGGCAGCCAATCAACAAGCGTTTCACTGGTTTGCCCTTAGAAGCCATCACAGCCATGCCTACTAATGGCATGGCTGTGATTGGCCGGTGCATCATGTGACCCAGCCTCTTTATAAGCTGGAGTCACAGTGCTGCAGTCACATGCTCCTTGGGTTAGTATAGGGAAAGGTAGCTGACGGCGTGAGGGACAGATTTTAGCCATTTTAAGACCTGATCCTGCATCCTGAGATAGATTACTTTACTACTGCTGTCTGTGCTGTTGCTCTGAGGACAGATAGCAGAAATTAGAGATTTCACATACCGCTGCTTTGAGTTGCAGATCAAGCTCTGCATAGAACAACGATCGCTACGATCGTGCTCTACGATCAGATTGTTGGGGGAATTTGAGATTTCAAATACCGCTGCTTAGAGTTGGAGATTTGCAGATTAAACTCTGTCCAACGAAACGATCGTACGTTCGTACACAACGATCAGATTGTGGGATCGTACACAACGATCATATTGTGGGAGTAATTTCAGATTTCACATACTGATGCTTTGAGTGATCTGACTGCACTAGGTAGAGGCTTCTGCTTAGAGGGACA
>BLSH010256654.1:415330-434362 GCA_018402905.1 Glandirana rugosa
CTCTGAAGTAGACCTTATACGTCAAGTCAAAACCTGTGGTTAAGTATTTTACCTATAACCCCTCGACTTCTTTCACGTCTCTTCTCGTTGGTTTGACTATTCTCTGTACCTCCTCGAGTCGCTACTCCTTTATAATCGACTTGACTTACATAAGAGAGACCTCTTCTCCTCTAATTCACCCTATACTAGTTTTACATATTTATGTATTCCACAGGTATATCACTTGAACCACCACTCGATCAGTGAAATTGGTGAAGGGCGGGCGTCCTGCAGATAACTGCAGGACCCCAAAGTCACCACTATAGAGTCACTACGGCCGTGGACGTCCGTAGTACTAAAAAATGATACCTCAATGATGCCTGCAGGTGCCGGCATCACTGAGATATCACCACTGAAACCCCAGGACGTCAATAGACGTCCTGCGGGCGGGAAGTGGTTAAAGTGACTAGCTCACCACCAAGTTCACTATATGGACACCTTATGTATTTATACATTTTGATCATATCCCACTTAATCTCCTCTTCTCCAGAGAGAATACATTCAGTTCAGCTAATATTTCCTCATCGCTGAGCTCCTCCATGTCTCTTATCAGTTTGGTTGCTCTTCTCTGCACTTTCTTCAGCTCCCCAATATCCATTTTATGAATTGGTGTCCAAAACTGAACTGCATATTCCAGATGAAGTCTCACTAATGATTTGTACAAGGGTAAAATGCTATCTCTCTCTCTGGAGTCCATACCTCTCTTAATACAAGAAACGATGTTGCTTGCTTTGGAAACCACTGTTGCCATAGCATGCCATTATTAAGCTTATGATATACCAAAACCCCCAGATCCGTCTCCATCATTGACTCCCCCAGCTGTTCTTCTCCTAGTATATATGATGCATGAATGTTTTTAGCCCCAAGTGCCATTTAGCAGCATTAAACCTCATTTGCTACACAGTTGCCCAATGAAACAGTGCATTAAGGTTGGCTTGTAAGTTGTGAGACATCCTTTAAGAATGTTATTCCACTGCATAGCTTGGTGTAATTCATTAAAAAATTAATAAATAGCATTTTTGTAATGTAGTGCTCAGATGCAGCGTATTTCAGCTTTAAGAACAAATAACACGTATTGTCACAGTTGACACTACCAGGTGCTACTAATAGAGTTTGCAGGGAGGGTCCTATACATTTTTTGTTTTAGGGCCCCATGATTTCTAGTTACACCCTTACATAGATACTTTCATAGATACTCAGCCGGGGAGATCGCTGTACTAATGTTGGGTGGTTAGTACAGCGTCTCCGACCAGAGCTGATGTTTTGCTTCGTTCAACCCACTGAGCGAAGCCTGGATGAACCCATTAAGAGCATGTATTCTAGCATATAAATATGTTAATGGTTTTATTGCCTACTACCAAAAAATGGTGTTAGAGTGCTCATGTGGATGTATTACTGCTGTAAGGTTATTAGACTCTAAGCTTCTTTTGTGAGGAGGGAATAAGAGTGTTCTTTGCTGTAAAATGCTGAGAAACATGTTCATAATATTAAATAACATGAAACCGTGATGCAGTGTTCATGATTGCATTAGGAGATCTTTCTCTTAAGCAACAGTTTGAGTGTAAGTTTTATGGAACATGTACTCACCTTAAAGGATTGTTAGATAATGAGTTTATGTGAAATCTCCTTTAAAGATGTAAATGATATTGTACTTAGAAATATATTTTAGCTAGATGGAAATATATTTAAACCATTGATTGTGTTTCAGCATCAACCCACTCCAAGCTCCCCATTGGTGTTACTGTAAATATGTTTCTTCTTCTATTGTCTTTCCTTATCACATCTCACATGTGTTGTAAACAGAAGCGTTATTTGAATCTTCGAATCAGGCTATGTCCTATATACATTTGCTAGGTATAGTGACCAATTAGAGTGCATTGTATTAGCCACTGCACAGAAAGGAGAGGGGAGTTATAATGTATTGTGCCCACAGTGTGCTCTCTCTTTGTCCTGGAAACACAAAAGCACTCAGTATGAACAGACCTCAAGCTGAGAGGTACACTAACCTTATACTTGTACTGTATATTGTAAAGATCGTTTTCTGTTTCATTTGTAAATATCATGTAACCCAATGTGCTGTACATTGTTTTGTAAATACTGTCTAGTGTGTAATTTGTAGATATTAGGCAACCCCATAAATAAGTATATTGCAGATCAAACTACTACTTTTGTTCAAGAATCCTCAGAACTGGCTGTGCATATATATACTGTAAATACTTCTATACACTTAAACTAATTAAAAAGGATGTATAATAATCTGGAAGGGACAGGTGATGTATGCAAAGATCTGGGCAGATCTGCTATTTGGAACAGTGATAAAAGGTGACTGTTAAGGTAATATATAGAGGCACGCCTAGTTCTGACGTCATTTCTGGTCTCTTGGACCGGCTTCCGAGCGGTGGAACGCACACCGGGGAGATACGGAACCAGGTATCACGCACACTGTCACAGCCAGTGCCGGCTTTTCGGCACAAGGACACGTGGGTTTGTAACCGCCACAGTGTCTCTGCTATTGTTTTGCTATATGGTGTTGCGCAATGAGAGTTTGTTGATCTTGTTTTACATGAGCTGTCCTCGCTGAGGGAGGATTACCAACTTCATATTTCCAACACATCAAGACAGAGCTTTTTTCTGGATTAAAGCCGGCGAGTGTTAACCCCTGGCACACTGGTTGGTGGTTGAGTACCTGTTCAAATTATCCAGCAGTTTTTTGTTTTAATGGCATTTGAAATTATCTTTTCAATCAGCTTTTCAAGCTAATTGCCACTGTTTGGGACTAATTTGCAGTGATTGCACATCATCAGAGGGATGTCTATTTATAACCCATATATATATATAGAGAGACATTACAGGGCATTCATTGTTCTTTAACCACTTCAGCCCCGGAAGGATTTCCCAGGTTAGGACCAGAGCACTTTTTGCGATTCGGCACTGCTTCGATTTAACTGACAATTGCGTGGTCTTGCGACATTGTACCCAAACGAAATTTACGTCCTTTTTTTCCCACAAATAGAGCTTTCTTTTGGTGGCATTTGATTGCCTCTGCGTCATTTCTGATCACCACTATAAATGAAAGAAGAGTGACAATTTTGCAAAAAAAAACAAATTTCTTACTTTTTGCTAAGATACAAATCCAAAACAAAATATAAAAAAACATTTTTTCTCATCAATTTTGGCCAATTTATATTCTTCCTCATATTTTTGGTATAAAAAATCACAATCAGCGTTTATTGATTGGTTTGCGCAAAAGTGGCCGTGTTTACGGATGATGAGAATTAATTTCTGGGGTTTTTTATATATATTTTTTTACTAGTAATGGCGGCAATCTGTGATTTTTAGAGGTACTGCGATATTGGGGTGGACATGTCGGACCATTTTGACACTTTTTTGGGACCAATGACATTTATACAGCGATCAGAAATTTAAATATCCACTGATTACTGTATAAATGTCACTGGCATTGAAGGGGTTAACCTGCAGGGGGTGATCTAGGGGTTAACTGTGTTCCCTGGGTGTGTTCTAACTGTGGGGGGGCTGGGCTACCATGGGCATAAGAGATCTAACTGATCCCAGTGACAGGGATCAGTAGATCTCCTATGCCCCCACTAACAGATTGGGGAACCACCATGTTTACATCGGTGGTTCCCCGTTCTTTTGCTGTGGCCACTTATCGTGGTTCGCCGGCGGACATCGGGTCCACCCGAGCCGCGGGCACACTCCTCAGGAGTATGGTGGGCGTGCACATGCGCCCCCTAGCAGCCACCCACAGATAGCCACATTTTTAGGGCAATTCGCGTGACACATCCACACTGCCCCTGTGAATATACAGTAGGCAGTGTGGAAGTGGTTAATAAAAACGTATGACTATACCATTGTGGCAACACTATTGTAAAGAGTCGTATTGTTTATAATTCAGCACAATTTGGTTTGCTAAAGCATATTAAGTTCATTTTTACACTGATTGGTACCGGATGAGCGCCGCATACACCTCACAATTTGTATTTAATATATAGGTTTATTCACATTTGAAATAAAGGTTATAACCACAACTTTTTTTAACAATTCAAAATATCATAGTCATGCTATGACATCTGTGATTGTTATTTTATACTATATATATATATATATATATATATATATATATATATATATATATAATTATGATATAAAGAAGGGATAAAGTAATATTGCTGATACTATATTATTAATGTAGGTGTCATCTGCGACAACCAAGGTATATTATGAGCAATGCATTTTCAGTTGTTGGATTTTCTAGTAGATGCCTACAGGTAAAGGTTAGCATCTGGGAAAAATGATCAGTTTCTAGCCTCTCTATTCTGTTGCTTAATCGAAACTAATGACTTTCATCTATAGCAAAGGAAACACTCGTTGTTAAGTAATTTTTCACAGTGAGATTGTTTTTGTAATAGGACTGCGCATGACGCAAAGCATTGATTGGAAGACACTTTAATGAGTAGGCTCATATCACATTTATAAAAGAAGAAAAGAAGGAAAGCCTTATGAGGGCCAATTTGGATTTGGATAGCTTGCTGTGCTTGAAATGGAATACTTGCTGGGTCTGCAATGTAATACTCCCACAGGGATGTAAACACACAGCACTGTATAAATGATAAACCATTCTTTTTGGTTGTGTGATAGGCTAAACATACAATATAACATCAAATATTAAACAAAAATACACTGGGGTTTAGTTCCAATGCGTTCATTGATCTAAGCTGTTAACAACATTTTAGGAAGAGGCAGGCAAGAATAAGGAAACCACACAGCATGGTGTCTACATAAAGAGCACACTGTAATATCATAAAGGACAACAGAAATCAAAGGATGTAAACCAAAACAAGAGATAAATAAATACCTCTACAGCTTTATAACTGCAAAGGACGATAATATAAGATTATATACAATGTAGCATGTATAGTTGTTCTTTTACATATGTTTAAGATGATGTAGCTATAATTGATGTAAAATATATAGTGATTTTAATCAAAGTATGCTGTTTTGCTGCTTTATTTTTAACCACTTGCATTCCAGGTGCCATTTTAAAATGGTACTGAGGAAATGCCTATTTTTCTCAGATCTTTTTTAAAATACCACTGGGCCTCAGTGGGGGAGATTTACTAATACTGGAACACTCAGAATCTGGTGCAGCTGTTCATTGTAGCCAATCAGAGCTTCTAACCTCAGCTTGTTAAATTAATCTTTGACAATAAAACCTGGAAGCCAATTTGTTTCTCTGCAGAGTTGCACTAGATTTTGCACTCTCCAGTTTTATCTCCCTCAGTGTGACTTGTGATTCATGACAGCTTCAGCGCTGGGACTTTCAGCTCTCAGTGGCAGCTGGTGTCCAGTTCTAATCCCAGAACTGAAATGACCAGTCCTTGGGCTTGCAGTCTTGCTACAGACCACTGCTTAGGAACATGCAGAAGTCAATGGAGATTCTGCGCTAATGTATTCTAGGAGACAGCAGCAACCCAAAACACACAACAAGTACAAACACAAGAAAATAAAAGAAGGGGCTGCACTAGTGTTGAAATGCACCATATGCAAATTACTTGTATATGCAGCTCAATTTTGGACAAATAAAAAAATTATCATTAATATAAGTTCATATCAGGTCACAGTCCACAATAGTATTTAGATGAGATACGTTGATAGATGACAAAATATGTTGATCACAATCCACAGTATAGCATATAGGTGAGATAAATTGATAGATGAATAAATGACACCAGGTGCTTCTGGTAACAGACAGGTGCACAAAGAGCTACCACCCAGCAAATAAAGCCGCTTACCAAATGTAAGCACAAAAAACGCCTTTGGTTCTCATCCGGCCAGGGTCCCACTAGGGGATGTGATTGATTCACACCAAATAGTGTATATCTACCACCAACTCTGTCCCAAGGGTCGATCCCCAATCATGTGGAGACTCACAATAGTGTAATACAGATGGGTAGTGGCTCTTTGTGCACCTGTCTTTTCCCAGAAGCACCTGGTGTCATTTACTTATCTATCAATTTATCTCATCTATATGCTATATTGTGGATTGTGATCAACATAGTTTTCATCTATCAACTTATCTCAACTAAATACTATTGTGGATTGTGATCTGATATGAACTTATATTAATCATCAATTTTTTATTTGTCCAAAATTGAGCTGCATATACAAGTAATTTGTATATGGTGCATTTCAACACTAGCGCAGCCCCTTCTTTTATTCACTGCATAGGAACATATGAACAGTAATGAAGAAGGGTAAAGGCACTCAACCTTTTTATACACCACTGTACCAACTTGTTTGACTCTACTCTCAGCTACATTGCTAACTCTTTTGACACCATTCTACCACTGCACTGACTCCTGTTACTACATTCTCTGTCACTGCACCCATGCACACAATCTAAATGGACCCCACTCTCCACCACTGCACTAACACGTATAACCCAACCTGACCCTATTTTCTGTCACTGAACCAACGCACACAATCCAGCTCAACCCCGCTCTCTACTACCATACGAATACATATAACCCAACTTGACCTCACTCTCCATCGCTGCACTGACATATGCAACGTAACCCAAGCTCATTCTCCACCACTGTACCAAAAAAAAACACAGAAGCTAACTAGACCCCCTTCTCCTCTACTGTGCTGACACATGAAACCCTTTTCAATCCCACTCACTGCCATTGCACCAATGCACACATTCAACACAGCTGCACTGACATGCACTTTTGCACTTACAATTATGTGAAATTGCAAACATTTGTGCATTGAATATGTTTTCTAAATGGCATTTGTAGATTGCTTTGAAGTGCACTTCTCCACTTGCCACCAGATAAACAATAAACACATGCAGCTATGTATTCATATCATGACATTATTTTTTTAATGCAACCAGTGTAAGTACCTGAATTTAATTTTGTAGCTAATAGTTGTAGTTTGTATGCCTACTTACTCACAATGCTCAGATGCAGGTGCAGGCCATTTTTAACACTTTTTACCACAACTCTCTAATTTCCTTCCTTGTAAACTCAGAGAGGCTACGCTGCTGAGAGGTGGCTAGTGAGCAGCCCTCCACTGTCAGAACTGCTTTGCAGGCAGCTGGACTTAAAGTGGAAGTTCAGGCTAAAACTAACTCAATCTCAAAATCTACTTGCAGCCACAATTTAAGACTAACCTATCTAACTCTGTAAAGCAAAAATCACTATATATATCTTTTCTGAAGTTGATCTGGTCTGGTCTCCAGCGACGGATGCTGTGAGCAGAAGACAGCCAACAATGGCTGGGAAATGCCTGGGAAGTGACATCACCCATAGAGTTACTATGGGGCTTGTCAGCTGCCTCTTCTGCAAACTCCCACACATAGAAGCTGCCTCTGACATTTCAGCAAAGGACTGAAGCGGAGCGTCTTCAGAAAAGGTATGTATAGCGATTTCTTCTTTACAGGGCTAGATAGATTAGTCTTAGAATGTGGCTGCGAGTAGATTTAGAGTTAGTTCATTTCAAGCTGAACTTTTAATTTAAAGCCAGTCAAAAGTAGCTGAATTATGTACTGGTTTACTAAAGCAGTGATTCTCAAACTGATTCTTGATGTTGTTATTAGGGATGGGTGAACGGTTCAGCCCGAGCATTAGTTCGGGCTTAACTTTTGTAGTTCGGACGTTCGTCTGGTAGCCGAACAAACGGGACGTGAGACCAATTGTTCGGCCCGACCTAGAACATTATGGGGTGACTTTGCCGCAGCGGAGTGCCCCATAATTCATTGTGCGGCAGACAGCGCACACAGCTCCTTCTCATTGGGATGGCTACCGCTGTCTGCTCGCTGTTTGTTTTGACAGTTTATTTATATGGCAGGGCGGTGCCACCCGGCAACATAAGCGGGAGACCCTTCCCCTTCTAACATCATGTGACATCAGAGGGGGCGAGTCACATGTTTACATCACCAGGGTTGTGGGGAAGAGACTCTTGTCCCCATCAGCAGAGCCCCCCTACCCAAAAGCATCCATACTCCCCATGTTGAGGGCATGTAGCCTGGTACAGTTCAGGAGGGGGGCGCTCGCTCGTCCCCCCTATCCTGGCCGGCCAGGTTGCATGCTCGGATAATGGTCTGGTTTAATTTTAGGCAGGACCCCACGTCAATTTTTTTCTATTTTGGCGCGGGGTGCCTCTTAAAATCCAAACCAGACCCGAAGGGCCTGGTACAGACTGGGGGGGACCCTACGCAAATTTTTTCGTGATTTTTTTTTTAGCTGCAAGTGGTTTTAAATTACAATTTTTCCTTTGGAAATGTCATTTTGCTCTGGCTATGTTCTACACATCACAGAGATGCACCCTTTTACAGGCAGACTAAGGGGACCCCCCAGGCACAATATTTAAAGGAGTATTTCATTTTTTTTTTCACTTTAAGCATTATTCAAATCACTGCTCCTTTAAAAATGGATGTTTTTTACAAACTTTTTTTTTTAATATCAATAATTTTATTAAGGTTTAATCAACAGTTGACATGTTGGGAGTGATAATCATGATCACAGAACATATTCTCCAGCTTCGGAAAAGGCAATAGGTTATGAACTTATTGCATACAAGAGATAAACATTCCTATGCAATATTAGATTGTTGAAAACTCTTTTAAGAGAATGTGAGGAGGAGATCACTGTCTGCCCCTCCCGGCACCCCTTTTGGGAGCATACTGTGCCTGGAGTAGAGAGACAGAACCTTCTCCTCTGAGATCCGATGAAATAGCACAAACTTCAATATAACATGTAATACAACAGGGGGAAAAGGGGAAACCTTGAACATTGTCTCTGTCATGTGATATGTCAAAGGTGGGTAAGTAGGAGTTGGTTGAGTACACCCTATGCATGGAAACAGAGGTTGTGTTCACAATTTAGAGTAAGGTACTGCAAGATAGGGAGTGAGAAACAGTCCAGAGGGTGTACAGAGCTTGTAGAGCCTTAATGGGGTGATATAAAGGAAGTGTATATGTATCTGGTCAGACATTAAGTCTGTTACCTGAGACCCAGGATGACCAATTGCGGTCAAAGTTCGTCTCTCGAGAGAGAATTGATGGCTAATAGCCTTTCGTAGGAATAATTTAGATTTACTTGTTGACGGTTTGGTGTTTCCAGGGAGTGCCACTTTCTGAGTATAGTGTTTCAGGCTGCAAGGAGTATATGGGTGACCATAGGTCTGAAGAGGAATGGGTAGGAGTCAATCCCTAGGTTTAGCAATGCCAGTCCAGGATCAGGAGGAGTAATAATTACAGTAGTGTAGGAGATTAGGTGGAAAATTTTCCTCCAGACATTGGAGAGGCTCGGGCATTCCCAGAGGATATGTATTAGGGTGCCTACTTGCCCACACTCTTGCCAACAGTTTGGAGAGCGAGTTGGGAACATTTTGGAGAGCTTGTATGGGGTGTAGTGCCACATGTGTGTTATTTTGAGCTGCATTTCCCAATGTGCGGTGCACTTGGAGGTTTTTAGGGTAGAGAGGAAGGCTGCACACCATTCCTTGAGGGGATACATCTTGCCCAGTTCTTTTTCCCATTTTTGAATAGATGTTTTGTTTTGGAGCAGGGTTTTGTCATGGAGGGAATTGTATACTAAGGAAAAAGTTCCATATGTCTGTGTGGACTTTAAGGGATGGTAAGGGGTTTTTGGTTAAGAAGTATTGGATGCGAAGGCAAGTAAACTTGGTGTCTACCGGATGGTGGAACTCTTCTTGGAGTTGCTGCCAAGATTTAGGACTGGATTGTGAGAGAAAATGATGTATTTTTGTTATCCCATATTTGAGGAGAGGTTTGGGGTAGAGGAAGGGAATCACTGCTGAGAGGACATGGATAGGGAGATCAGGGGAGCTTACCAGATCCATGGAATGGGTATTTTTGTTAAGGGACCGCCACACCCTGATAGAAGCTGCCATGGGGGGAGACATGTCGGAAATATCCCTTTTCCTCCAGATATCAAACATGAGTAGTGCGGTAAGGTCTCGGGTTTTTGACATTTCCTTTTCTATGTCGACCCATAGGGGGCAATCTGAATTGTTGAGCCAGTATTTTAACTGGTCGGTTAGTGCTGCATGGTGGTAGTCCTGGATGTCCACCAGTCCCATTCCTCTCGCTAGTCTGTGTTTTAGGAGGCTTGCTCGATTGCACCTCAGTTTTTTATCTTTGGAGAGAAGACCTGGTGTGTAGACCTGTGCATTGGGACTTGAATAGAGTGCCAGTATTGCAGCCAGAATTGATCCCTGGAAACCAAACCTTGCCAGAGTGCTTTTCATGTATCCCCAATGAACCCTGTCAAACGTCTTCTCTGCATCTATGGACAGGAGCAGAGAAGGCATTTTTGTTCTTTCTGCAAAGTGCATTATATTCAAGATTCTTCTAGTTGTGTCTGAGGGCTGTCTCCCCTGCACAAACCCTATATAGTCCTTTTGGATCAGAGAGGGGATAACCGTGGCTAGGCGTTTTGCTACCAGTTTGGCATAAATCTTGACGTCAGAGTTCAGGAGCAAAATGGGTCTGAAGTTTGCTGGCGTAGTGGGGGGCTTACCAGGTTTAGGTATTGTAACCACGAATGCTTTTAGCATCTCCTGGGGAAAGGAGAATTCCTTGATTGCGTCCATGAAAGCATCCCTGAGGTGCGGGGCCAGAATTGAGCTATACATTTTGTAATATTCGTTGGGTAGGCCATCCGGACCTGGGGATTTGCCGCAGGCAAGAGACTCCACGATCTTTTCAATTTCTGGGAGGGAAATTGGGGAGTTCAAGTATTCTAGTTGGTCTGGTGACAATTTAGGGAGCTTACGTTTATCTAAGAATGCATTTATGGTGGCTTGTGATGGTTGGGGAGTGTTGGAGTCATGTTGGAGATTATAAAGAGTACTGTAGCAATCTGCAAATTGATTTGCTATCTCCTGTGGGTTGGAGATCTTGTGATGTGATTTTGGGTGGGTTAGGTATTGAATCCTCACCTTCGTGTGGGCCTTTTCAATTTTGTGAGCTAGGAGTTTGCCCGCCTTATTAGCATTGGCATAGTATTTTAGTTTTAGTTTTCTCAGATGTTTGTCATAGTTTTGCAGGAGAAAGATTCTTAGTTTTTTTCTGAGATTTTGGAGGGAGTTACTCGTTTTTGGAGTTGGGGTGGATTTGTTTAATGTTTCAAGATGGCGAATGTCAGTAATTATCGTATTTAGTTTAAGGCCATGGTGTCTCTTCACCCTGGCTCCCTGTTGTACGAGAATACCCTTATAAACGCTTTGTGGGCATTCCATACACTGTGAGGGTTCATAACCGACCCTACGTTAGTGTGGAAGTACTCTTTGAGACTTTGGGTGACTGATTTTGAGCATATTGGGCCCTGAAGAACTCTGACGTTACAACGCCACACTGGGGGATAGGGAGAGAAGCCTTGACTACCTAGAGTGACAGAGACAGCTGCGTGGTCAGACCACGTAATTTCGTGAATGTGAGAAGAGGATGCCTTTTGTAAGAGCCACTTGTCTGTTAAGACTAGGTCAATACGGGAGTAAACACAATGCCTAGGAGAAAAGTACGTATAGTCCTTTTTGTTGGCGTGGTGACATCTCCAGACGTCGTACAATTCTTCTTCGTGTAAGAGTTTTTGAAGGGAGGGTCTCCTTGAGCAGGGTTTGGAGGAAGAGTCAATATTTGGGTCAGGAGTGATATTAAAGTCTCTGCAGATTAGGAGGTTCCCATATTTAATTTTGTTGATTTTAGTCAGGAGCCTACATATGAACCACTGTTGGCGGGTGTTGGAAGCGTATATGGCCGCTAGAGTGAGCGGCTGCTAGTTAATGTCACAAGTGATAATTATATATGGACCCTCCTAAACTATCATGGAATCTTTTAGTTGGAAGGAGACCGAGTCCCTTATAGCCATAAGTACACCTTTCCTTTTTTTGTGGGGGGCATTGGAGAAAAAAACATGGGGATATTGCTTGTGGGTACATCTGGGGGCATCAGATGCCAGGAAGTGGGTTTCCTGGATGCACAGGATATCAGCTTGTCTTTTGAGGGCCTCTCTCTACATCGAATGACGTTTGGCTGGGAGATTAAGACCCTTTGCGTTTAATGATAAGCAGGTGATTGCCATTGTGGGCATGTAGGTAAGGTGTGTGTGATCTTGGAGGATTTACTCACTGCGAGAGAATGGAAGGGAAGGAGGTAGCAGTTTGGCTTGTTCCTCTCAGTCTTTAGTATCAGGTGCTGTGCTTGAGAATGGTTGAAGGGAATCCTGGGAGACTCAGGTTGATCCTTGAGGTCTTCATTGAGAAGTCCATGGTATGCTCTGATATTCTTCTCTGTACTGTAGTAACTTGGACTGTAACAAGACATATTAACAAAGAACAGAAGGGAAGGAGAGAAAAGTCAGGATGATAAAAAGGAAATCCTTGGTGGATTTTTGAACAAATGTGTAATTTCTTTTCGCTAGGAGGGGAAAGGAAATAAATCCATATGTGACCAGAGCCGGGGAGAGATGGGTCACTAAGGAGGTTCAGTTATGTGGGAGCCTGAGTTTTTTGCTGGTTTCTCTTGTGGGAAACAATCTGCCATTCCTGTTGGAGAGCGTGGGCATTGGTGTTATGGGTCATGGTTTGCGGAGAGTCTGGCAGGATGCCCCATTGGCGAAGAAGCGTCACCCCTTCTTCCAGATTGGAAATCTGAATGGTGTTACCATTGTGGGTGGCCGATATTGTAGCTGGATACTTCCACTAGTGTGAAATGTGGTGGTTCCGGAGAGCTTTGGTTAGGGTCGCCAGGCTGCGGCGGCGTTGGAGTGTATGCCTTGAGAGGTCTGGGAGCAGTTGCATGGAAGCAAATTGTGCCGGGCGCTGATCTACCTTTCTGAATGATTCTAGAAACAGTTCCTTTGCTCTGTAAAAGTGGAGTCTAAGCAGAACGTCCCTGGGCACTTTGTCAGCCAGAAATGAGGACTTAGGTACCCTGTGTATTCTGTCTATGGTTAGCTCCAAGGGGGTGAGATTGGGAGCAATGGAAGAAAACAAGTCCTGGGCAAAGTTGAGTAGCTGAGCTTGAGGAACTGATTCCGGTATGCCTCTGATGTTTAAGTTATTCCTTCAGGAACGATCTTCTAAATCAGCTAGTTTGTCTTTAACCCAGGATATATCTTCATCTTGAGCGTTGTGAGCATCCGCCATTTTGTTAAAGGAGTCAGTGTATGAGCCCATAGACTGTTCTATTTGATCTACTCTGCCCCCTAGTTCCCGCACTTCTTGCTGACACTTCTGTACTGTGTGGATAATGTCCTGATGTAGGGAGGAACGTAGGGACATGAGCATGTCTTTGAGGACTGTATTAGAGACAGGCTGGCCTGTTGTGGTACAGCCTTCAAAGGGATCTGGTGGTGGTGGCGGTGCAGGCACTGTGATGGCGCTAGGCCCACTCACCTCCATTTCCTGCTGCATTAGCCCTGTGTGTGGGGAAGCCATCCTCAGCCTGGTTTCGGGCTTCTGGTGGTGGGAGAGGAGGCAGGGAGGAGGATTCACTGAATTCTGGCTGTGATCCGGTCTCGGTCCGCTGATTAGGAGAGGCCGCGGCTGCGGCCCTGTGTTTCTGTGTGGAGACACCTCTACTTTGCTGGGCCATGCGGCCGCGGAGAAGAAGCCCGAGAGCTTGTCTAACTGTGGCAGCGGGTCTTTTCTCCTCTGCCGCATCCCCGCTGTGCTCACCGTTGCCCTAGGGGTCTGTTAGTGGTTGTGGGCTTCTTTGGGCTCCGGCACTCGGTCTGTCGGAGCTCAATGCCTAAGCGGCCATCTTCCAGCTCGGACGCCATACCCCTACAAACTTTTTTTTCATTGATACATGTCCCCTAGGGCAGGAGCCGGACCCCTAGAACCATTGTACACCCAATTACTTGTATATAAGCCTTCAAAATGGGCACTTTTGATTTTTGACATTCGGGTCCCATTGGCTTCAATGAGGTTCGTTGTTCGGGTCCAAACTTTCGGAATGTTCGAAAGTTCTGGTGCAAACCAAACAGAGGTCCATTCGACCCATCCCTAGTTGTTATACAGCCTTATAGACTCTATGCTATACAACCACCTTGTTACCTTCACTAAGCCACGGAGACAATGCTGTGAAGAGTCCATATTGTGCAGCTTTCATTTTTGCTTTGCATTATTCTGCATTATGCATGGTCTTTGTCATTCTGACCATCTTTCATTTTATTGCTTTTTTTACAAATTATTCTTATTGTAATTTTAGTGAAATTGTAAATACACATACACACATATACCTCTGTTATACACATATGCCCCCCATACTCCTTCCTGCACATACTGACTACCATCATATGCACATTCTATCTCATGTTATACTCAATGCATGTTTCTCCTACACAGACTGGTCAATGTCTCTCCTGCTCACATTACCCACAAAAACAATTCTTTAATATTATTTTGGATATACCTAACCATGCCTCCTCTGAATAATCTTGTTTCTTTTTTTACTTTCATACACATAATTAGATATTTAGGGTGGATATACTTTTGCTTTATTCATGAAGTTAGCATAAACTTTGTGAGCACTCTTTATACATTTATTTAAGCAACCCTATATGTCTGTGTGACCTAAGCACTCATACACAAATGTACAAACTGGAGTTCTCAGTGTGTTTTTTTCATAGAGTACAAATCACTTTCTGGTGTCCAATGTATAAGTAATTTATGCATCCAGGTGTGTATACACAGTCTGCAATGAGATATGTCAAACTTAAAATCAAACTTTTCTAGAAACTTTTTTCTATCAAGTTTGAGTGATGTGGGAGAGGGTTAGAACTGAGTCCCTATTTGAGATAATTGACTATTACTTCACTGGACAGTAAGCATTTTTTTACAAATGACAGTTGTCACCTGAACAGAAGGTAAGAGAATATTTCCCGATGGGGCAGTTGTTGCAGTGCCCATTTTATTTAGGAAAAAACTTGTAGATAGAGATTCACACTAATGTACACTGTAGCATTTGTTTTCTTTAATAAAGCAGTCCTCGTTCATTACAATATCTCCTCTAAATGGGATTGCATAGGCATTTGCATTTAAAATCCCACTATTAAAATCATTATTGTTTTATTTTTAAAGGGAAACTAACATAGTTTTGGTTCAGATTTTTCTTTTTAGTTGATTTATTTATAAACATATTTATTATGTGTTTTTCATTATCTAAGCGCAACCTTTTTTGCAAATGATGTTTTAATACACAACAAAAAAGTAATGTTAACAGAGCACTATGGGTTAGCTAAAGAGACTGCATAGCAGATCAGCTTGCTTTGGAGTTTTGTTTGATTGAAAGCTTGGAGTCAGAGGTCTAAGTCACCACACCAATGACTCATTTGAGTTATCTTACAGTAGGCTTCGTTCAGAAAAGTAGTAATTCTAATGATGCAATAAGGAAACTTAAGCTCCACCTTCTTGTCAGCTAGATAGAAGGCTTCATCAACATGCTATATATTTCAGCTGTTTTGTTTCTGTTTTGGATATCTCCATTCCTCCAGTGGATTGCATGCAGCACAAGACTGTGTCAATAGGATACATGTTATTACCACATATAACTGCAAGCCCATTCTATGGTTGAGTGTCTTGGATCTGATGTTGCATTTTTGTCTATATTTCACCTATATTGTACCTGAAAGAAAATATTTTTTTTAAGTCTGTACAAAGCGCAATACATTCTCTTTGTCAGTACAATTATTTCTAATGTGCTTCAATGTCATCTAGGACATGTATGCGTATAAAGAGATTTTAAGCTGTTGCTGACAAAAACACCCACCTGTGAAATGCTGTGCTTTGGCAAAATAGCTTCATTAAACATGCATTTAAGAAGCATTGAAAAAGATTACATATCACTCCCCCTTATGTGTTTTGTTAAAGTTTTGTTTTTCTTAACAAAATCACTTTCAATTACCTTTCAAAAAGAAGTGGTTGGAATATTGCAAATTTATGAAATGCTTGCAGCACTCTTCGTGCATTTAATACTGGCATTAAATAAGTCATAGTTAAAGTTGAAAATGTAAGCAAATAAACACACATATAACTTACATGCACAAGAGCTGTTTTACCTCCACCGTTTAACTGTAAAGTGAAAGCACAAACAGCACACTGATGGGTATCTTACACTACAGGGCAACTGGTTGGCTCCTTGGGCTGCTTTCTCCTTTAGTCTTAACACTTTTATACAGGAGATTATTAGAGGTTAATAACATGGCAGATTAAGGTACGTACAGTGCTCGAATTTAGAAAAAAATACTTTTAATGATTTATCATTAAATACAGAGCTGCATTCAATTGGGTATTTTGCATCTGAATGGAGTTAAGCTTTCAATATGCTTTCATAGGATAAACTGAGGAAAACACACCACCACATACACACCACTGAACCCTTTTTGTAAGAATTCATAAAATGTTGCTATTGTTGTTTTGTGTGCAAATAACTGAAAAGGTCATTCTTATTTCAGCACTTCACATATTGATAAGACTAGGGGTGAGCTTGAGGTTTTGGATTAACCATAGATTTTACTAGAACCCAAGCTGTTCAATGAACAGTAAACTAAATGACAATATTGTGACAGTTTGCCTTCCTGCCCACATGAACCACCCACTGCTGTAGCTGAAAGTCACTCATTTAGTAACAATATTAATGCCACTAAAGAACAGCTTCTGTCTGCCCACCTACAGTCTCCTTTAAAGTTGTGAACAAGCTGGTGGGCATCTTGGGTGATGAGATTGACCAAATCTGGGCATAGCTACATTTGGTCATTGATGTTAGCTAACATTCTTGGCCAGTTTGATGATAGGATTGCTACAGGAGAAGATCATTGTGGAAACAAACAAATGGCCACTGCTCCCACTGCTCCCACCTATAACTGGCCTTTACAGCAAGGAGCACATGGAAGGACAACGCCTGTCAAACAAACCCAAAACAAATTCCCAGCTCTACTTACCAACCAGCTTGCAACCAACCAAATTATCCTGTCTAACAGTTTTCGTTAATAACAGTTTGCACACATTTGCAAATACATGCGTAAGCTGCAGAGCCACTTCACGGCACCCCAGTATTATCTGCAGTCCTAACTCTATATATTTGTGAGAGCCTCCATAGTAGAAACACATGTATAATAATGGATAGATAGAAGCCAGGTAAGCCTGAAGGGAGCCCACTCCTTATTAAAGGCACAGGGGAGCACTGGAAACCCAGCATATAACACAATGGCAACAAAGGTGTCTAGTGCATACCCTTACCGATATTCCAGCAGTACAAGCAAATGGCCACTGCCACCACCTATAAGTGGCCTTTGCAGTAAGGAGCACACAAAAGGCCATTTGTGGCACAGGTTAATGTGTTTGGGTCAGCAGGTCAACTGGGCTTTGCTCACCATGATTCATGATGGATATACTTTGCTGGATAATGTAAAGGAGTAGGAGCAGAAATGTAATTTATGATTAAGTTGTTTTTCATCTCCTTAGCTTAACCATGATAATTAACCACTTTAAGACCGAGCCTCTTTTTGGAGTTCGGTGGTTTTCAGTTAAAAACAGTTTTTTTTGCTATAAAATTACTTAGAACCCCCAAACATTACATATTTTTTTTCTAAGACCCTAGAGAATAAAATGGCGGCCATTACAAAACTTTATGTCACACCGTATTTGCGCAGCCGTCTTACAAGCGCGATTTTTTTTGAAAAAATTCAGTTTTTTTAGTTAAAAAATAAGACAACAGTAAAGTTGGGTCAATTTTTTTCCACATTGTGAAAGATAATGTTACGCCGAGTAAAATGATACCCAACGAGGGGGCGTGGCTTGGCGACCGAGGAAGAAGGACGCCTGTCTGAGAGGTTCCGTCTGACTGGAACTCAATCCGCTCGCATCCTCAAGACTGCTGCCTTCTACAGAGGTAAAAACCTCCCCAGCATATCACCAGGACCCTAAGCTACATCTTGATAGGACTTTTGGGGCAAAAATTCGAATCCGCCTGGAAGCGGCCTAGGCCGCACCTGAAGCCGGGGGCTAAATTTCCGGCCCGACGGACCCGCGGTGCGCACGGCGCCGGCTCCATTCACCCAAAACGAACCCATCTCGCTGCCAGGGCCCTAGCACATCACCCCAGACCTCCAAGCCTGCTTCCCAAGGAAGGCACAACAACAACCTTTTCCACAGAATTTAAGGAGGAAGCCGCACGGACATCGCAGATGATGGCCGCCTAAAACCCACGTCCCGTCACTCCTCATCTGCCCTCGCGCTTCCCCTAGGCTGACATTGCTCACCTACGCTCACGAAAGATGGGGAAATCTGACTCTGCCCGCTCTAGATCACCCAGGGCACCCGAAACGCAATTGAGTGCGAATATTCCAGCAATGTTCCGCTCCAGATCCCGCTCCAGGGAAGATGCACAGTCGCAGGCCTCAAGCCAGGGTGCAGAGGTGAACCAGAGTGGCCCCCAATTACAGAGGCCAGATCCACACCATAATGTCACAATGCAATCAGCACCTACGGTACCCCTAGCAGCCCCTCCACAACAGGCCATTTGCATGGAAGATCTCAGGGGTATAGCAGCTGACATTAAGTCTACACTATCTGCAGCCATAGCTGACCTGAGGTTTGATATGCAAGCCATAGCAAATCGCATGGAGGACATAGAAGATTCGGTGGACAGGCATGAGACGACCATTACAGCTCACAGTCGCACACTGTCAGCACAAACACTACACCTGAGAGACATGCACAGAAGCATTGAGGACCTGGAGAACAGGTGCCGTAGGCACAATATCAGAATCAGAGGGTTACCGGAAATGATTGATAGCGATCAAATCACTCAAGCAGCCTCCTCCATCTTTAATGATTTACTGGGTAGACCCCCAGAAACTGCCGTCGAATTTGAACGCATTCACCGAGCATTGCGCCCCAGGGGTAGAGAAACCGATCCCCCCAGAGACATAATTG
>BLSH010256654.1:467747-477956 GCA_018402905.1 Glandirana rugosa
GAAAACAACGGTCGCCAAATCTGTAATTACCGACACACAAATCAATAAAACTCCCCTGTCGTTTAAATGTGACAATATGTTAGACATGTGTATGATAAAATGTATGTGCCGTTTCATATTAAAGAAGTCACAAACGTGTACTTTTCTATATTATTTTATAAATGTTTTTACACTCCACACATGAGTGGAAACACTTTATGAAATATAATCACGGGGGATATAATATCCCAGGGGTTTTTGAGTCAAACCAAAAATGGGTTCTGATCTCAACTCGCTTGTGGACCTTCAAGCCCAAGACGATGTCCGTGCGATCGTTCGGGTTCCGTCCGGACCCGGACCCGGACTTTGTCCCGAAGTTCAGACGGACCAGCAGAACCCGAACTTCCAGGTGTTCGCTCAACTCTAGTCTTGGGTAAAAACCAAACTGAGTTTTTGGGGACCCTATAATATAGGGGGCACTAATATAAAGTATTTCACAAAGGTGAGTACACACCTCACATTTTTGTAAATATTTTATTATATCTTTTCATGTGCAAACACTGAAGAAATTATACTTTGCCGTGTATGTAAAATAGTATGTGTACAGATTGTATAACAGTGTAAATTTGCTGTCCCCTCAAAATAACTAAACACACAGCCATTAATGTCTAAACCGCTGGCAACAAAAGTGAGTACACCCCTAAGTGAAAATGTCCAAATTGGGCCCAAAGTGTCAATATTTTGTGTGGCCACCAATATTTTCCAGCAGTGCCTTAACCTTCTTGGGCATGGAGTTCACCAGAGCTTCACAGATTGCCACTGGAGTCTTCTTCCACTCCTCCATGATGAAATCACAGAGCTGGTGGATGTTAGAGACCTTGCACTCCTCCACCTTCTGTTTGAGGATGCCCCAGAGATGCTCAATAGGGTTTAGGTCTGGAGACATGATTGGCCAGTCCATCACCTTTACCCTCAGCTTCTTTAGCAAGGCAGTGATCGCCTTGGAGGTGTGTTTGGGGTCGTTATCATGTTGGAATACTGCCTTGTGGCCTAGTCTCCAAAGGGAGGGGATCATGCTCTGATTCAGTATGTCACAGTACATGTTGCCATTCATGGTTCCCTCAATGAACTGTAGCTCCCCAGTGCTGGCAGTACTCATGCAGCCCCAGACCATGACACTCCCACCACCATGCTGGACTGTAGGCAAGACACACTTGTCTTTGTACTGCTCAACTTGTTGCCACCACACACGCTTGACACCATCTGAACCAAATCATTTTATCTTGGCCTCATCAGACCACAGGACATGGTTCCAGTAATCTATGCCCTTAGTCTGCTTGTCTTCAGCAAACTGTTTGTGGGATTTCTTGTGCATCATCTTTAGAAGTGGCTTCCGTCTGGGACGACAGCCATGCAGACCAATCTGATGCAGTGTGCGGTGTATTGTCTGAGCACTGACAGACTGGCCCCCCACCCCTTCAACCTCTGCATCAATTCTGGCAGCACTCATATGTCTATTTCCCAAAGACAACCTCTGGATATGATGCTGAGCCTGTGCACTCAACTTCTTTGGTCGACCCTGGCAAAGCTGTTTTGAATGGAACCTGTACTGTTAAACTGCTGTATGGTCTTGACCACTGTTCTGCAGTTCAGTTTCAGGGTCTTGGAAATCTTCTTATAGCCTAGGCCATCTTTATGTAGAGCAACAATTATTTTTTCAGATCCTCAGAGAGTTCTTTGCCATGAGGTGCCTTGATGAACTTCCCATGACCAGTATGAGCTAGTGAGAGTGATAACACCAAATGTAATACACCTGCTCGCCATTCACACCTGAGACCTTGTAACACTAATGAGTCACATGATACCGGGGAGGGAAAATGGCTAATTGGGCCCAATTTGGACATTTTCACTTAGGGGTGTACTCACTTTTGTTGCCAGTGGTTTAGACATTAATGTCTGTGTGTTGACTTATTTTGAGGGGACAGCAAATTTACACAGTTATAAAGCTGTGCACTCACTAATTTACATTGTAGCAAAGTGTAATTTCTTCAGTGGTGTCACATGAAAAGGTATAATAAAATATTTACAAAAATGTGAGGGGTATACTCACTTTTGTGAGATACTGTAGTTCTGATCATGATACTAATCTGTACAGACACTATACTGCTAATGGTGGTGATCAGTGACTTTAAGTGTGACTGTGATAGTCTGGCAGGAAATCTGGCACTAACCGACACTAACTGACTAAATGACACTGGCATCGCTAGTGACACTAATGCAGTGATCAGTGATAAAACCATATACTGTAAACTGTACAAATGACACTGGCTTGGTGACAGAAGTGACCAAGAAGGGAAACAGCTTTCCATGGGGGCACCCAATGAAGAGGAGGGGCCTGGAGCACTGGCAAGGGACCCCAGAAGAAGAGGATTAGGGCTGCTCTGCACAAAACCATTGCACAGAACAGGTAAGTATAGGTATGCTTGTTATTAAAAAAAACAAAAAAACAAAGCTTTAGTATCACTTTAATGCATTCCCTGCATTGAGGTAAAAAATGTTAAGGTATCAGTATTTCCCCCCAAATCTTCTTTATACTTACCTGAGTCCTCACTTGATCCTGTGCTGTGACCATCTGTAGCCACTCTCCCCACTCTCATAGGCTTTGTTGAGGCAGCAGGAGAAAAATCCTGTGAGGAGTAAGTGGGGGATGGGGCAGAGCTGTGCTATCTGTGTCTATGGATGCAGGTAGCACAGCTTAAGATGAAGCTTGAGGGTGTGCCAGCATAGGAAGAAACTTCCTATGGTGGCACACCCAAAAAGAGGGGGATACAGGAGTGCCGACCTTTCTTTTACTTTACAATCACTTTAATAAGGGAATGGAGGACCTTATCCATGAGTATCAAGTGCATTACAGTTTTCACTGTAGAAGGAGCATAAGAGAGGATATGATTATAATACTGTATGTCAAAGATTGTTTTAGTAACTGTGATAAACTGTTTACTCTAAGGTCCCTGAAGAGGACACACAGCCATGATTTGAGGTTAGAAGAAAGGAGAATTAACCTTAGATTACGAAAAGGGTTATTTACTGTTAAAGCAGTAAAGAAGTGATACTAGCTAAGAGTGTGAACAACTTTAAAAAAAAACATATAAAACATATAAAAGGTTATAGGAATTGTTAGAGAATAATTGTACACACATATACACCCTTAGGTTGAACTGAGTGGACTTGTATCTTTTTTCAACCCTAAAACTATGTAACTATATGTAACACTTACACCGGTATTAAACCCCAAAGAAAACATTTATTGTATTATGTAGTTTACCAATTCTTAGATGTGATGGCTGTATAAGTTTCCATTTTTAGGCTTTCTTTATTCTATTTTCATCTGGTGATTCAGACAGCAAGTCTGTTGTTTTTCAAAAGCACAAACTCTCCAGCTCTCCAGCAGAATGTATCAGTTTACATGGATGAGACAAGCCACCTAACACTGTCAGGGGTGATTACAATGATCAGATTTTATTTATTTGTGCAAAACCTTCATCCCAAAAGGAAAAAAAAAGTTTGGCCTTAAGTTGTACCTGTATTTAACCACTTCAGCCCCAGAAGGATTTCCCACTTTAGGACCAGAACACTTTTTGTGATTCAGCACTGCATCACTTCAACTGACAATTGCGCAGTTGTGCGACGTTGTACCCATACAAAATTGACGTCCTTTTTTTCCCACAAATAGAGCTTTCTTTTGGTGGTATATGTTCACCTCTGCATCACTTCCGATCATCGCTATAAACAAAAAAAGAGCGACAATTTTGAAAAAAAAAAATATTTTTTACTTTTTGATATAATACATATCAATAAAAAATATAAAAAATTGAATTTATTCACCAATTTTGGCCGATATACAGTCAGGTCTATAAATATTGGGACACCAACACAATTCTAATCTTTTTGGCTCTATACACCACCACAAAGGATTTGAAATGAAACAAACAAGATGTGCTTTAACTGCAGACTTTCAGCTTTAATTTGAGGGTGTTTACATCCAAATCAGGTGAACGGAGTAGGAATTACAACAGTTTGTATATGTGCCTCCCACTTTTTAAGGGACCAAAAGTAATGGGACAGATTAACAATCATAAATCAAACTTTCACTTTTTAATACTTGGTTGCAAATCCTTTGCAGTCAATTACAGATTGAAGTCTGGAATGCATAGACATCACCAGATGCTGGGTTTCATCCCTGGTGATGCTCTGCCAGGCCTCTACTGCTACTGTCTTCAGTTCCTGCTTGTTCTTGGGGCATTTTCCCTTCAGTTTTGTCTTCAGCAAGTGAAATGCATGCTCAATCGGGGTCAGGTGATTGACTTGGCCATTGCATAACATTCCACTTCTTTCCCTTAAAAAACTCTTTGGTTGCTTTCGCAGTATGCTTCGGGTCATTGTCCATCTGCACTGTGAAGTGCCGCCCAATGAGTTCTGAAGCATTTGGCTGAATATGAGCAGATAATATTGCCCGAAACACTTCAGAATTCATCCTGCTGCTTTTGTCAGCAGTCACATCATCAATAAATACAAGAGAACCACTTCCATTGGCAGCCATACATGCCCACGCCATGATACTACCACCACCATGCTTCACTGATGAGGTGGTATGCTTTGGATCACGAGCAGTTCCTTTCCTTCTCCATACTCTTCTCTTCCCATCACTGTGGTTCAAGTTGATCTTGGTCTCATCTGTCCATAGGATGTTGTTCCAGAACTGTGAAGGCTTTTTTAAATGTTGTTTGGCAAACTCTAATCTGACCTTCCTGTTTTTGAGGCACACCAATGGTTTACATCTTGTGGTGAACCCTCTGTATTCACTCTGGTGAAGTCTTCTCTTGATTGTTGACTTTGACACACATACACCTACCTCCTGGAGAGTGTTCTTGATCTGGCCAACTGTTGTGAAGGGTGTTTTCTTCACCAGGGAAAGAATTCTTCGGTCATCCACCACAGTTGTTTTCCGTGGTCTTCCGGGTCTTTTGGTGTTGCTGAGCTCACCGGTGCGTTCTTTCTTTTTAAGGATGTTCCAAACAGTTGATTTGGCCACACCTAATGTTTTTGCTATCTCTCTGGTGGGTTTGTTTTGTTTTTTCAGCCTAATGATGGCTTGCTTCACTGATAGTGACAGCTCTTTGGATCTCATATTGAGAGTTGACAGCAACAGATTCCAAATGCAAATAGCACACTTGAAATTAACTCTGGACCTTTTATCTGCTACTTGTAAATGGGATAATGAGGGAATAACACACACCTGGCCATGGAACAGCTGAGCAGCCAATTGTCCCATTACTTTTGGTCCCTTAAAAAGTGGAAGGCCCATATACAAACATCTGTAATTCCTACACCGTTCACCTGATTTGGATGTAAATACCCTGAAATTAAAGCTGAAAGTCTGCAGTTAAAGCACATCTTGTTTGTTTCATTTCAAATCCATTGTGGTGGTGTATAGAGCCAAAAAGATTAGAATTGTGTTGATGTCCCAATATTTTTGGACCTGACTGTATATACTTCCTCATATTTGTGGTAAAAAAAAATCACAATCTTAGTATATTGATTGGTTTGCGCAAAAGTTGCTGCGTTTACAAACCATGAGAATACATTTATGGCATTTTTACTTTTTTTTACTAGTAATGGTGGCGATATGAGATTTTTATCAGGACTGCGACATTGCGGCGGACATGTAAGACATTTTTTACACTTTTTTGGGACCAATGAGATTTATACAGCGATCAGAGCTAAAAAATAGCCACTGATTACTATATAAATGTCATTGACAGGGAAAGGGTTAACCTGCAGGAGGCAATATAGAGGTTAACTGTGTTCCCTAGGTGTGTTCTAACTGTATGGGGGCTGGGCTGGCAGGAGCATGAGAGATCTAGCTGATCCCAAATAGAGGGGAACCAGCGTGTTTACATCGGCGGTTCCCCGTTCCTCCTGTGTAGTAAGCTATCCTGGGCCAGTGGCGGACATTGAGTCACACTGAGGGAGCATGCGGCAGGCATGAAAAAGCACCACCCCTAGCTGCACCTGCGTGAATCGCCGTTTATAGATGGCAATTCACATTACACTGCCACTCTGCAGCAGTAAATCTATGCAACCCGGTCCAGAAGTGATTAAATCTGCTAATACATTTAACAGTACCCTTCCCCCCAGACTGATAATGCTGCTGTCTGTTGTACCTCTTGTGCTCATTCATTGAGAGTTGTGCCTCACTAATTCAAGAGGTGTGTTACTGGCCAGATCACCAGGTGAAAAGAGAAAAGCCAAAAGAAAAGTAAATGGATGCAGTCACCACATCTAATGATTGTTAAGCGGCAATATGATACATTTTGAGTATTGCTTTAAATACTGCTTTAATGTACAATGTGTGTAGTGCACATGTGTACATTATGTGTGTGTAATGTGTGTGTGTGTGCGGGGGGGGGTCATTTCTAATTTATTTATTTATTTTTTACAGGGGGCTTTGTGAAAATACTGTATTAGGGATCTAAACAGATCTTGAGAATTTAAACGTGGGAATTGATTTTCAATCCAAGTAGGAAACTAGGGCCCGGTGGATGTTCAAAGGGGCCCAGCTACATCCTTTATATTCCCACAGCAAAATTGGGGATAGCACAGTTGATCAAAGCGGTGCACCTGCCTGTTACTTCACAAGGAGAGATTAAGAGATGCTGTTCTTGTAGGCAGTTGGTGTCTGAGGGGGAATGCCAATACAAACAGTGTTAATAAGGTCTTTTCTCTATGCCTTTTGCAGTCCTTATTAATATCAATTAAATTGATGGGAGGCAAAGCTGCTAACTTGCCTAGGGCCCCATTCTGCCTTAATTCATCTTTAAAAGTGCAGAGTTCAGAATAAAAGATGCCTTTAACAAAGCTTTTCTCACTGTACCAATGTTTTTCTAATAATAATGTTCCAGCATTCCCTGGGGTAATAGCATTTTCTGCTGACATACATTTTAGTATTGATAATCAAATTCAATGACAAGCATTGTTGTGACCATATCAATCACCTGGGATTAAACCAGACACAGGCTCATCAGCCTTTCCAGCACATACTGAACTTCCTCTTCAAATCTGGTTTGGTAATGTATATTTCTAGATCATTTTTTTATAATTAAAATAAAAATAAGTGTGTTTATATTTGTTCTGTCATTTTGTCATTTTATTGAAAAAGGAAGAAAAAAACATTTTAAAGCATTTTATTGGCAAACAGATCATCATTATCCTTGTGAAATGATAAAGCCAAACGCCATGAATTGTGAGGAAAATATACAGGAGCCTAATGTATAGCTCTAGTATTAATGAAGAACATTTATCTAAACAAATATTCTACATATTAAAGAGCCACTTTCTATGGTCTACTGGTATCTTCCATTTTCAGTTAAAATATTCCCCTTACATGTTGCTATAGGTTAGCCTGAGCACAAATCAATAACTAATTATAAATGAACACCTAAAGAAATGTAGTGCAGTGCAAACTGCATGACAAGTACTTAATGATCACATTTTAATTGGATTTCTGAGGCTCATTACACTTGTCTAGTTAAATCACTAAATACATTATTGGCAAAAAGACATCTTTTTCTATTTTATTCCCAACTATTTTACATGGTAAACATGGATAAACAAGTACAAATCTACACATATTACTTGTTAATCCCTACATAAAGGTATATGTGAAAGTAAGGCTGCAAAGTTGTAGACTTCTAATGAACCATTTAGGCTGGGTTCACACTTGTGCAATCACAGACATCGCATGTGATTTGCACAGTATTGCTGTCAGATTACATGCGATATCTGTGCAATGCAAATTCAGCCATACAAACTGTATGGCTGAAATCGCATTGCATTCACACCAAAATGGTGCAGGACCCTTTTTTGGTCCGCACTGGAATTGGATCGCATGGCTGTTCACACCTATGCGATCCAAATCCTGCATTATTTCACAGTGTGGTCTGCTAATCGATCTGGGGTGTCATTAACTTTACATTGATACCCCCAGCAGTTCACAGATGTCAGTGTGAACCAGAGTGTGATTCAAGTTCGATTGCAGGGTTTCCCGCATCGCACCAGTGTGAACCGGGACTCATACTGCAATTGGTATCCTAATACAGAGCATTTCAATCAGTGTATACCTAAACAGAAATGATTGACAAACTTACACCCCCCCAATGTACTCCTTTATTAAATATTTTAGTGTGCAGGAATATTTTATTATTTTTTTTTCACAATATGTTTATTGAGAAATAACATAACAGTTGGTTATTACAGCATGTTTGGATGAAATAAACAATAGAACATATGATAATCAATAGAACATTAGTGCTCTGTTGTATCGCCATCAGGGCAACCGGGATAACATCAAGAAGATTTAATTAACAATGTGTATCACAATTAGTAATATCTCAGTCAGAGCATAAAAGGTTATACTTCAGTTATATTAGAATTTTAAATTAGAAAAAAGGAAAGTAGAAAGAAAATCGAGAAAGAGATGAGAAGGGGGAGCAGGGATTTCGGGTATGGAGGGTGTATGTATGACTGGGTAATCTGTCTGCGTGTATGATCAGCTGAATAGGTTTTTGTATAACTCTGTGTGTGAAAAGATGGTCCATTGTCTCCAGAGTGAATGAAGTTGTTCGGTTGAATCTCTTTTAATTGCAACTGTCTCTTTCATATGTCTGATGGTACATAGAAACATAGAAAAGTGACGGCAGAAAAAGACTGAGTAGTCCATCGAGTCTGCCCCTTTTTATTTTTTATTATTTTTATTTTTTTACATTAACCTTGTTGTCTGACTATGGATTTATGTTTATCCCAAGCATGTTTGAAGCCATTTACTGTTGACTGTCTCACAACCTCTGTTGGTAGTTAACGTTCGGTACCGAACCCGAACATTTCCGCGAAGTCCGGCCGAACCCGAACATCCATGTGTTCGCATAACTCTATTTATGGGTGGCTGTTGGTTGCTTGCAGATGGTGGTATGCAGGCGCTGTATAGTTTAAGGTGAAGGCAGTGATATTGGTATACAGCAGAAAATCCTTTTCTTGTGAGAGGACTATTATATCTGGTGTACTTTATGTGTTTTGTACAGTAGATATCTTGACATCTGTCTTTCTGCAACACTTGACTAGTGGTAAGATCCAGTGTTCCTCTTCTGGATATGCTCCCTAGGGGAACATTTGGGCATTCTTTTATGCGGACTTGGTTTAGAATAGATCTTTCGCTTAATATGCCAGATGGCTCCTAATTTATGGAATATTGTTGCAGGTTATTACCTAATGTTGGTCGTGGTTGCTACTAAGTGCAGGCCCCAGCTTTGGATAAATGACTGTACGGTATTATACACATAACACCTTCTCTGTCAGATTGAGCGGTTTGTTTGGGTACCCTGCATGGAAGTAAGTAGCGTACCCTAAAGACTGAAACTCTCTCCTATTGACCACTCTTTGAGATAATTATTGGTTATTTTCTGCTATTTATAAGTCTATATGTGACAGTGTCTATATATGCATCCTCTTCAATCTGCTGCATCCTTAAACCAAGTGCTCTGTCTACATTGCACATCCTACCACCATCCTAGGCTATACTCTTAAAGCGATGCGTAAGTTTTACATAGCAAGTTTAGGATGTCATATACAGACTGTATTATTATATGTTGATTATTTGTATTTTTATTTTGAGTAGGCCATTTCTCTTTTATGACAAAAGGAACAAAAAGTGAGACTTTGAGTGAGGCGCGCAATGGAAAATGAATGCTTGAATATGAAGATAGTGTTAATCAATTTTTTAATTCATATATATATAATAATATAGATTTGAGACCATGCTCTACAATAAAAGTATATAACACTGTACAATTCATATTGCAGTAAAATATCATATGTATACACACATAGTCACAAATTTCCCATGGCGAATGGCCAAATAAGTAACCATAATCACTATTGAAATCTTGAATATACCAGCAGGAGTCTCATATCAAATAGTATTGATTATACCAGCAGAGGTCTCATATCAAAAAATATTTATTCTTTATACAGCACTTGAGAGGATAGGACTGTTCGTAGCTTGACGCATGTTTCGTAACTTAATGGTCACTCTTCAGGAGCAAGCCTATCTATGATAAAAAATATAAATATGTATAGTTCAAAATTGTAGGATATGAGACAAGGATCTATAAGCAC
>BLSH010256654.1:498738-511582 GCA_018402905.1 Glandirana rugosa
AGGGGGACTGTCGGTCGTCCTCTCCTCTCCTCCCTAGGCCGACGCCCCCCTACTCCCCCCTTGTGTCACCGACCCCTTTTGTCCCCTTCGTCTCCTTGCCTCTTGCCTCCTAGCCCCTTCCTCTCGCCCCCTTTCTTCCTCTTGACCTTCCTGTGTCACCGGCCCCTTCTTTTCCTCTCGCCTCTTCCTCCACTTGTCCCTCGGTCCCTTTCTTCCTGTATCACCCGACCCTCGGGGATGATTGGTGCGATGGGGACAGCTGTAAGCACCAATCTCCCTGCATGACAGCCGCTTCTCCTCCTTTCCATTCTGTGGCTATCAGTGCTTACAGCTGTTCATCCCCCCCACTCACCGATCCTCCCAGGCTGTTCATGCTGTCCTCCTCCTCCGCTCCCTGTGTTCTCTCCCAGCCCACTATGTCCTTCTTTCCCTGGCTCCCTGTTCACCTCCTTCTCCGCTCTCCTTTTCTTCCCCGGCCACTGTGTCCTTCCAGTTCTCCTTCTTTCCCCCGCTCTCCTTCCCCGATCCTCCGTTCTCCGTTCCTCTGCTTCCCCTGTTTTCCCCAGCCACTGTGTTCCCCCCTCATCCCCCCGCAGCCGGATCCCTCCTCTCCTCTCCTGCTGGCTGTCAGGGGGATGTGTCAGGATGGAGAGCAGAGGAAAGGGTAGGTAAATATGTAATTTACCAGCCCCTTCCTTGTCTGAATTGGACATTGAGAGCATTTGTTACCGATCGCTCTCCTGTCCTGTGATAACTGAGCAGAATAACCTGTGTGTCACTCTGCTTCAGTTTATGAATTGACGGGAGCCACTGTCTCCCGTCCATTCATGTGCAGTGCTGATAAAAAAAAAAAAATGAAAAAAAATTTATAAAAAATACCATTGTAAAGAAATAAAATAAAATAAAAATACTGACACCACCACCCGCCCTGCCGACACTGTCCACTGCCCCGACCCCCCCCCCTCCCCAAAAAAAATAAAAACATTAAATTGTAAAAAAAATAAATACATTAAAATAAAAAACTGACACCATCCACTGCTCTGCTGACACCATCATCTACCCTACTTATACTGCCCTCTGCCTCATACACCCCACCCCCTTCCACAGAAGAACTGTAAAAAAAGAATATTAAAAGAAATATCTAAAAAATAAATTGTTAAAAATAATAGATAACAAGATAATAAAACAAATAAACTATTGACACCGTCCACTGCCCTACTGACACTGTCCAAACCCCCCCACCCCGCCCCGCCCCCCAAATCATTGTAAAAAATATATATATATATATATATATACAAAAACAAATTTTAAAAAATAAAATTGTGAAAGAAAAATAATAAAAATAAAAACAATTCTGACACTGTCCATTGCTCTACTGAAACCATCCACTGGCTGAAAATTTTTTTTGAAAAAAGGAAAAAAAAAAAACTAAAAAAATTGTGAAAATCTTTAAAAAAAATAAAGATCTACTGACAACATCCACTACCCTACTGACACAATCCTGAACATAATACCTACCACTGTACACACTCCTCACCTGCACATTCTACCCACCTCCATACACTCCACACTCCTCTCCTGCACATAGTACCCACCTCCATAGGCGCCTAACTCCTCTCCTGCACATACTACCCACCGCCATACACACCTCACTCCTCTTCTGCACATAATACCCACCATGTAAGTCATCACAGACTCTTTAAACTACAGCCCCTTTGACCACGCCCAATATTAAGAGCATCTTAACCTCCCTGGCGGTGTTCCCGAGTGTGGCTCGGGGTGGAATTTCAGTACCATTAGCGGTAACCCCGAGCCACACTCGGGATTGCATTGTTGGATCTAGGCAGCGCTACTTACCTTGTCCCCTGGATCCAGCGATGTCCCCCACCGTGTCTGCGGGCTGTGTCCTCCGCCTGATGACTCCTGTGTGCTGGGCTCCGTTCCCTGCGAGCGTCGCGTCGCACGGGGAAGGAGACCGGCGGGAAATTCAAAAAGTGAAACACACACAGCACATACAGTACACTGTAATCTTATAGATTACATTACTGTATGAAAACATTTCACATCCCCTTTGTCCCTAGTGGTTTGCCCAGTGCCCTGCATGCACTTTTATATTATATATGTCATTCTTTCTGCCTGGAAACATGAGAATGTCCATAGCAACCAAAAAGTGTCCCTTTGCGTCAAAAGTGGTTTCTGATCAGCTAGAAAACACTTATAGTAAATAAGAATGATTTGCAGAATTGAGTGATACTGATTTTTGGGGAAATGTATCATCAGAAACTGAAAGTGACCACAGCGACAATTCTGCAAATGAGCAAATTTCTATGTTTTTGGTTTGATTACATTATTGAATAAATTTTATTACTATTACGTTATTATTTTTGATAATTATTTTTAGTTATTTATTATATTATAATTTATGATTTCATTTTTCAAACTTTTTCATACCCGGGATGTCTACTAGACTTGTTTGGACAGATTTAAGTGAGTTATTCCTAAGAATTACAGGCCTACAATATAAAACGCCAAATTTTCATGCAAAATAATCGTACCCCTTTCAGCACCAAAAATCTGAAATAATCATACCGCCAGGGAGGTTAAGCCACGCCGCATTTTTTTTTTTTTTTTTCCACAAGAAATTTTTATTAAAGTTTCACAAATTTCCATACAATACGTTAAGTGCAAATGCAACAAAATCCAAAGCCTCAAAAAAAAAAAACAGTAATACAGTGTAATGACAATTAGATAAAGTACACTTTGGAAGAAAAACAAGATGAAAATAAAAAGAAAAAGGAAAATAAGAGAGGTAAGCAGTTGCAACTATGTTGGCCTTTGTCTAAGTTGAGTAGAATAAGAGGCCGAGAATATTCTTCAAGAGCCTGGTGGACTACGCTTCCCATGGTCAAGGGGTCTAAACCTGTCATCTGTCCGTATAGTTTCCGAAAAGGGTGGTGGAAATGGCTAGAGAGGGGGACAATAACTAATATATAGCGAATGGAAGAAAGGGAGAACATGTTACCCAGAATGGGTAGTAAGATGAAGGGTAGGGTACAATGGGGATCTGGATATCGGACAAGGGGGACTAAGGGCCAAGAGGTGGGGTGCGGGAGACGCCGCATTTTTTGCCCATGACTGGGGACCACTTTTTATCCTGCACACTGGCTCACTCATTTCATGATATGCCTCTGAGCCTTCCGGTAAGCATATACTCATTAGGACACTTAAGGAGCACCACAGTACCAGGAGCATTTTTCTGAAACCTCATGAATAGTTGGGCGGACACCTGGATGTTTGGGTTCGGCGGGTTCAGCCGAACTGGGCAAAAAAGTTCAAGTTTGGACCCAAACTTGATCCGAACTTGACCCCGAACCCCATTGAAGTCAATGGTGACCTGAACTTTTGGGCACTAAAATGGCTCTAAAAAAGTCCTGGAAAGGGCTAGAGGGCTGCAAAAGCAAGCAAAATGGGGGTAAGAGTAGGACAAGCGCCCTGCAAACCAATGTGGATAGGGAAATAACTTAAAATCACATAAAGTGTGTAAAAATAAAAAATGGAGGAGGAGGTGGATGTGGAGTAGGAGGTTGAGGAGGCGGTGACCGTGGCAGTGTAGGTGGAAGTGGCGGTGGAGGAGGAGGTAGCCAACACTGTTTTTTGTTTGTTTGTTTTTTTTTCTAATTGGGGTAGCCCCCAAAATATTGAGACATACAGTATTAAAAAAAAAGAATAAGTTCACTTAAGTATACCAATGGCTGTGTGAGGCCGGTATAAATGTCTATTCTGCACAAGGTACAGACAAGTCTTGTGGGATCCATGCCTGGATCATTTTAATAAACGTTAGCTTGTTCACATTGGCTGTGGACAGGCGTCTGCGCTTGTCTGTGATAACGCCCCCTGCCATGCTAAACACACATTCAGACAATACACTGGCTGCAGGGCAGGCCAGCACCTCCAAGGCATAAAGGGCAAGCTCAGGCCATGTGCCCAATTTGGAGACCCAGAAGTTGAATGGGGCAGACCCATCAGTCAGTATGTGTAGACGTGTGCACACATACTGTTCCACCATGTTGCTGAAATGCTGCCTCCTGCTAAGACGTTGCCTATCAGCTGGTGGTGCTGTTTGTTGTAGCGTGCTGCTGACAAAGCTTTTCCACATTTCGGCCATGCTAACCCTGCCCTCTGAGGTGCTGGCTTTGCCACAGCTGCGTTGGCAACCTCTTCCTCCTCCTCTGCCTTCGCCTTGTGCTTCCACTGAGCCCCCGGTGTCATTTGGGAATGCCCTCAGCAGTGCATCTACCAGTGTGCACTGGTAGTCGCGCATCTTCCGATCATGCTCCAGTGAGGAAATTAAGGACAGCACGTTGTCCTTGTAACGGGGATCCAGGAGGGTGGTCACCCAGTAATCAGCACACATTACAATGTGGGCAACTTGGCTGTCGTTGCGCAGGCACTGCAGCATGTAGTCACGCTCGCTCCTGTGTGCCAGGCTGCCCAGAGGCAAAGACAAGCTGTCCTCTGTGGGAGGTGTATCATCTGTGTCCTCCATATCCTCCCAGCCAGTGATGCCCACGAGCTGCATTGGGTGCCACCCTGCTGTGAACACGGTTCCTCCTCCTCCTTCTCACCCTCGTCCTCCTCATCCTCTAGAACTGTGCCCTGGCTTGAAAATTTTTTACCTGGCCTATGCTGGTGCAGGAACCCACCCTCCAAGCCACTTGTGAATGACTGGCCTGATAACCGTGGAAATGACCCCTCTTCCTCCTCCTCTTCCTCCTGTGCCACATCCTCTTACATCATCGCCCAAAGTGTTTTCTCAAGAAGACATAGAAGTGGGATAGTAACACTGAGAACAGCATCATCAGCACTGGCCATGTTGGTGGAGTACTCGAAACACCGCAATATGGTACACAGGTCTCGCATGGAGGCCCACTCGTTGGTGGTGAAGTGGTGCTGTTCCGCAGAGTGACTGACCCATGCGTGCTGCAGCTGAAACTCCACTATTGCCTGCTGCTGCTCACACAGTGTCTCCAGCATGTGCAAGGTGGAGTTCCACCTTGTGGGCAAGTCGCATAGGAGGCGGTGAGCGGGTAGGCCGAAGTTCCGCTGCAGCGCAGACAGGCAAGCAGCAGCAGGGTGAGAACACCGAAAGCGCGCACAGATGGCCGCACTTTCTGCAGCAGCTCTGACATATCCAGGTTGTTTTTTAGAAATTTCTTCACCACCAAATTCAGCACATGCGCCAGGCAAGGGATGTGCGTCAAACCGGCTAGGCCCAGAGCTGCTACGATATTTCGCCCATTATCGCACACCACTAGGCCAGGCTTGAGGCTCAGTGGCAACAACCACTCATCGGTCTGTTGTTCAATGCCCATCCACAGCTCCTGCGCAGTGTGGGGTTTATCCCCCAAACATATCAGTTTTAAAACAGCCTGCTGTCATTTCTCCCTGGATGTGCTGAAGTTGGTGGTTAAGGTGTTACGCTGAGCGGATGAGGAGGTGGTAGAGAAGGAGGAAGCGGAGTAGGAGGAGGAGGCAACAGGAGGCAAAGAGAAATGCCCTGCAATCCTCGGTGGCGGAAGGACATGCGCCAAACTGCTATCCGCCTCAGGCCCACTGGCCACTACATTTGCCCAGTGTACAGTTAGCGAGATATAGCATCCCTGCCCGTGCTTACTGATCCATGTATCAGTGGTTATATGGACCTTGCCACAGATGGCGTTGCACAGTACATACTTGATCTTGTCCCCCACTTGTTTGTGCAGGGAAGGGATGGCTCACCTGGAAAAGTAGTTGTGGCTAGGAACCACGTACTGTGGGGCAGCCACCGCCATCAGGTTTTTAAAATTGTATGTGTCCACCAGAGAGACTGACAGCATTTCAAAGGCCAGGCATTTTGAAATGCTGGCATTCAGGGCCAGGGATCGCGAGTGGGTAGGGGGGTACTTCCTCTTTCTCTCCAGTGTTTGGGAGATGGACAGCTGTAAGCGTCCATGGGGCCATGGTGTGGAAATGCTTGGGGATGGTGGTGGACATGGTGGCATTGCTGTCACATCGTTTGTTTGCTGGGTGGCAGGTGACACTGGCACTGTAGAGGTGGAGGAAGAGGCAGAGGCAGCAGCAGAAGAGGAAGCAGGAGGAGCCCAAGACCTTTCTTGGATTTTGAGGTGCTTATTCCACTACAGCTCGTGCTTTGCATGTAGATGCCTGGTCATGCAGGTTGTGCTCAGGTTTATAACATTTATGCCTCGCTTCAGGCTCTGATTGCACAGCGTAAAACCACTCATGTCTTGTTGTCAGCACGTTGTCTGAAGAACTGCAACGCCAGGGAACTCCTTTGAGCTGCCTTTGGTGTGCTAGGTCCCTGGGTGCGGTAGGTAGTAGCATGTGTACTGTCTAGGGGACGGTCGCTCCACTTTTTCAACTTGCTTCCTCTTTTGCTGTGCTGGTGCCTCTGTGCGACCACCACCTCTTCCTCCAAACTGCACACGTCACTCGCATGACCTTCATTCCATGTGGGGTCTAGGACCTCATCATCCTCCACATCATCTTCCACCCACTCTTCCCCACTGCCCTCCTTGTCAGTCTGCACACTGTAGAAAGCCGCAGCAGTTGGCACCTGTGTTTCGTCATCATCAGAGACATGCTGCGGTGGTATTTCCATGTCCTCATTCTGAAACAGAAGTGGTTGGGTATCGGTGCACTCAATGTATTCTTTTTTTTTAAAACCAGCAATGTAGACACACTATTTCTTTTTGTGCAAGAAATGCACCGCTGGCCACAAATGTAGTATTTAGAATATTTTTTTTTTTAACCTAGCAATGTAAACACACTTTTTAATGTTGTGCAAGAAATGCCCCGCTGGCCGCAAATGTAATATTTTGCACAAAAAATAAATTACATTTTTAATTTGTCCAACTGCAATGTAAAAGCAGGATTTAAATATGCCAAAATGTTGCCAACTGAATTAACAGAACATGATTAAAGTATTGTCCCTGACACACAAGCAGTTGCAAGTGCACTGCACTTGCAAAAATGGCTGCGAACGCCCACCTAACAAACAGAAAAATTGCTTAGGTTTTATATGAGGCACTTTGCTTAGCAAACAAAATGTACTCTAGCAAACAAAAATCTCCTCTAGCACCCACCCACCAATAAATCTCTGTTTTTAACAGATTTTCTAAAGCAAATCTGTCCCTCACACCAGCAGCAGCATCCTCTCCCTACACTAGCATGACATGATTTTATAAAGCTAATCTGTCCCTCAAAGCAGCAGGATCCTCTCCCTACACTAATATGAGATGATGTCACTACATGACTCCAGCTTATATAGAGGCTGGGTCACATGATGCACTGGCCAATCACAGCCATGCCATTAGTAGGCATGGCTGTGATGGCTTCTAAGGGCAAACGAGTGAAACGCTTGTTGTTTGGCTGCCCTGCAGCTATTCAAAAGGTGCGAAAAAATACCCGAACCCGAAATTTTTCTCAAATGTCCGGGTTCGGGACACAGACACCGTAAAGTCTGGTACGAACACGAACAGTTCGCTCAACTCTACTTATCACCATGCCTCCTACTAAATGCCTTGGGGTATCTACTTTCCAAAAAAGGCATCATTTGGGGGTATTTGTACCTTCTTGGTATTTTAAGAAATGAGATAGGTTAAACAAATAAAATAAAATCAGTGGGGCTGATCTGTTAAAACTAGAGAATCGAACGTTGAAGTAGAGTTGGTAGTGGTATTAACTGACATTTTCTGGAAACTTTAAATAATTCTAAATGGTCACTAAGGCAAACAACTATACTTTTGTTCCCTTTTTGTTAAAAATAAAAGTTTAAATGGATCTGCTTCATTATGATTTTTCCACTAATTAAAACTGTATTTATTTCTTTGCTTATTAATCATCCTGACTTTTGAAAGGTTATAGCATTTAATCTGTAGTCAGCAAGTATGGTTGAAATTTAATGAAAAGAGTCATTTACAAAGTGTGCAACTGCCTGACTTTCAATTGAAAAAACTCACATAAATAATTAGATATTCTTATGTATCAGAGGACATAATGCCATAAAAAATGTATTAACAAAAATCCACTTACTTAAGTAATTGTGCTGTCCTTTTCATTCTTTTAATGTATGCACTTGTAAAGAATATGTATAATTCCATAATTTCACAAATGCTATTTGTAGAAACATTATGTGAAGCATCTTGCAAATATTGCAATATTGTTAAGACAAAGCCATAGGCAGATTTGTACAATGCTTGCTAATATTATGTTTCTGAGCACATAAAAGCAAGGAAGTACAGTTTTGGGAAATACACAGAAAGGCACTGCTTCATCAGTTGCACAGACTCAGAAAAAATTTGTTTGTGGCAACAGTTCATCAGGAGTATATTATGTCGGCTATGAACATATTTTGCTTCATCAGACATCATACATCATGATTGACACGGTTTGCTGGATGATGTTTTTGAAGCTGAATTTACACGGTGGGACATTTCTTTTATAAAGAACTGTGTGGTGTATTTATTTATCGTTGTCAATCCTTTAATTGTTTTAAACCCTCACTCTTTTTTAGTACAATAAAATAAACATTTGGTAAAATTCTTACCCAAGCACTTGCAGTTTACAAATGTCATTGCTGCTGGTTTGTGCGCTCCCAGTGCTGCTTTCCCAAATTTTCAGCCTTTACAGGAAAAAGGTAACAGTGGACATTTCAGTCTCCAACCAGTCTGTTAGCTTAGAAAATTGTGAAAAAGGGGGAGGTAGGGGGAGCAGGAGGTGCCTTGTCACCCCAGGCTATGTGGCTGTGTGTTTTTATTAATGCACATCTTGTAAGGAGATACAATTGTAGTCCCTGCATGCAAAGGTGAATCCACAGGATGTTACAATAAAGAGAATCCACCCTGAAACAGGGAACATAAGACAGTGTTCATGGCACCAGTCTAAACTGAAACATAGGCAAAGATTAAAAGATGAAGAATCTGGATACTCAGTAAGCTGAATACGTAGCTGGTAAAATTGCTTAAAAACCCAGGGTTTCATATCTCATTAACTGTATGTAGAATTTTTTAGGGACCTAATGCCTAGTTCCTCAATCCATGCACCTAAAATAAAGTGTGTTTGGTTGTAGGTATTAATCATAAGTGCACAAGCTTTCTTTTAACTAACCTTTTGTGATTTACAGATGACCACAAGTTGCAATAATCATACAGTGCGGCAATGAAAAGTTGCACATGATTTTATAGTGATTGCAATCTCTACAGATGTCAGTGGAAAGAATGTTTAGGCAACTCTAAAATTCTGCAACACATTCTCTAAATGTATAACTCCATTTGGACTTGTAAGTGTGAAATGGTCTTTAAACTAAATGCAATCTTTTTTTAAACTGATAACAGTGGTGATACTGTTGGAACAGCTAGAGGGGAAGAAACAACCTTTAATTAATTATGGTTAAAGTTGGGCTGCAAAGCTAGATCACTGAATTCTCTGCTCCCTAAGTCTCAGTTTACACTGCTGCGACTCCAAAGTTGTGCGACTTGCTTGCAAAATCTTTGGGATTTTTGTGATTTAACATTGCAGTCTATGGCATTTAAGTCACACCAGAGTAGCTGAAAAGTAGTGCAAGAGCTTTTTTTGTTGTTGTTGTTGCTGCTTCTTGAGTTGCATTGATTAAGATGGCACCCATTGAAATTAATGTGTTTTATCTTGTCATGTAACTTTGTGCAATATAGATATAAAAAATATAAACAAAGAGAGGCGCCTCTGAGTGCAGTGAGCAAGTACTGTTTATTACAAGAAAGGATATAAAAACACTCACATAGGTGGCACAATAAAAGCATGGACCGACTGATCACAAGGGAGGGAGATCGCCAACACTCTCAGAATCTCAGATGTATCCAGCTGTCAGACCGTCCTCTCTCTATCACCGCTATAGATGGAGATGGCCGGCAGCAAGAATGGGGGGAAGGAAGGAGCAGCAATGAAGGGATTCTGAACCAGATGAAGGAAAAGGGTCGATGAACTGATGGTTGGATCGAAGCAGGACAATGCACTGAGGGCAGCCTGTAAACACATGGACCTGGATCCCGCTGAACTTCCTGCGCTACTTCCTCAGGCTGATAGGGGGAGTTGGTAGATATAAAAATGTTTTCTATCAAATTTAGGAATTATTTATTCATTTATTTTTCACATTTTATCATCTTGTACATTATGTTATGTCAGTTAAATAAATGTGCACACTAAACCTACACAAAAACACATTGTGCACTTTTGTTTTCACACTTTTGTGGTTTTTTTTTCATCCAACTACAGCAAAAGTGACAAAGAAATAAAAAATACTATTTACCATTAAATGATGATGCCTTATTATATAGTGCTTTTTTTTTTTTAAGTACAGGGGCCATCTGAAATTAAACAAGGGGCATGGGAAGCTAGAAATTGCCCTGGGGGATGAAAAAAATCCTTCCAGCATTTCAGCCTTTAAGCAGGAGCAGTTTTTTTTTATTAAAATTTGAAAGGCAACATTAAAAATGCTAAACTTGCACCTAAAGAAGAAGATCTGAAATAATCCAAACCAAATCCAGAAGTGACATTCCCAATGAAAAAATATAATTTAAATCACTGGTAAACTTGTTTCTGTTCCTTTAATTTACAGCAGTACCATATCATAGATGAGGTCTAATATAGATGTTAAAGGGGAATCCCCCCCAAAAAAGTGTTGCGTTCTGTCTAAAAATACATTTCAAATCTTCATCCTTGATTAGGTATGGTATGGATTTTAAGGGGGATCCCACCCCCCCAAAAAAAGTGTGAGGTTCCCCTAAAATCCATGCCAGACCCTTATCCAAGTATGCAGTATGTGTCCCCACTCCTGAACCACACCAGTCCATATACCCGCAATATGGTGAAGGTAGCCTATCTTAAAAGATTTATTATGGATCTATGGGGACCCACACTTTTTCTGTTTTTTTTTTTGTGGGGTACCCCCTTAAAACCCATACCCATACATACCCATATTGGATTGTATAATTACAATGACCAGCTTGGTATATACAGTATATGTTACTCATATGTGATGGTCTAGTAACAAAGCTAGAAAACACTAAAGTAGCTGGTGCAATCTTTTTTGTTCTGCTCAGCTTCTATACCTCACTGCACACTGACCATAGGGGGTTGCTCACTTGGAACTGCCAACATTCATAGAATACTTTGCATTATTGATTAATACAATGTATTCTCTTATTAGACAAATTAGAGAGGAGGGCAGTGATATCACAATATTTACCTCATTGAAAAAAAATCAATGTGTTCTATGAATAGTGGCTGTGCCAAGCAAGCAACCCTCTGTGGTCAGTGTGCAGTTTGACAGTTGCTTGCATAGATGCTGAGCAAGACCAAGAAGATCACTGACTAACACAGAGAGTTATGGCTTTTCCATTGACCAGGTGTGTGTAAAACATACTTATATTGTGTCAGGCTAGATAAATGTATAAAATCCAACAATTTCTGGAGTTCCACTTTAAGAGTGCATTCAGTTGTTGAGATTTTTATTCAAAAGAAATAATACAAATGTTACAGTTAAAGATTAAGAAATGCTAATATTTGAGTGCTTCCCTTTCATTTTCCATCATATAACTTATACTGCCAACACTGCAGTTATCAAAATATTTCCACTATGACTGGAGAAAAATATGAAATATGATTTGTTAAAGCTGTGCAAACACATAGGCTACTTTTTTCAAATGTCTTTAAAAAAACACGGTAGTAAATGTCCTGCATTACCATATTACTTGCATCTTTCTTCAAACGTTCTATTGCTTTGAATAATGTAGGTTATGAAACTCTAAAAATACACAGTGTTCTGTAGATAGAATGTCAGCATGAACCAAATAGAAAATAAAAAAGAAGTAGCTCAAATATTTTTAGCTGCTCAGTCAGCAAAAAAAATCATAAAAAGTGCAATAAATGTACACTGGAATACTGTGCCATGTTTGTGCTTATGCTGTTATCTGAAAGAAAAAAAACATTAATTGCTTTATTCTGCTAAAAATGGAGAGATGCTTATCTTAACTATTATTTTATGTCGTTACCAGCATGATCTACAGTATCTCACAAAAGTGAGTACACCCCCTCACGTTTTTCTAAATATTTTATTATATATTTTCATGTGACAACACTGAAGAAATGACACTTTGCTACAATGTAAAGCAGTGAGTGTACAGCCTGCATAACAGTGTAAATGTGCTGTCCCTTCAAAATAGCTCAACACACAGCCATTAATGTCTAAACTGCTGGCAACAAAAGTGAGTGAGTACCCCCTAAGTGAAAATGTCCAAATTGGGCCCAATTAGCCATTTTCCCTCCCTGGTGTCATGTGACTTGTTAGTGTTACATGGTCTCAGGTGTGAATAGGGAGCAGGTGTGTTAAATTTGGTGTTATCGCTCTCACTCTCTCATACTGGTCATGGGAAGTTCAAGATGGCACCTCATGGCAAAGAACTCTCTGAGGATCTGAAAAAAAGAATTGTTGCTCTACATAAAGATGGCCTAGGCAATAAGAAGATTGCCAAGACCCTGAAACTGAGCTGCGGCATGGTAGCCAAGACCATACAGCAGTTTAACAGGACAGGTTCCATTCAGAACTGCGCCTCGCCATGGTCAACCAAAGAAGTTGAGTGCAGTGCTCAGCGTCATATCCAGAGGTTGTCTTTGGGAAATAGACGTATGAGTGCTGCCAGCATTGCTGCAGAGGTTGAAGGGGTGGCAACCTGTGAAGCTTTGGTGAACTCCATGGTTAAGGCAGTGCTGAAAAATAATGGTGACCACACAAAATATTGACACTTTG
>BLSH010256654.1:511592-524014 GCA_018402905.1 Glandirana rugosa
GTCATTAGGTACAGGAATCAGACGAACAGAAGTTGTTTGACAAACACCCGAAAGAACACGTAGTAGAAATCTTCTCCGAAGGAAGACCCTACTGTGGGTACGTCTGGTTAAACTACGTCACACGTCGTATACCAGACTCTTGACTGTCCGACTGGGGGTGGGGAAGTTGGAGACGTCGTTACGACCGTCGTTAGTATGCAGATAAAGGGTTTCTGTTGGAGACCTATACTACGACTCGTACACGTGAGTTGAAGAAACGAGTTGGTACGACTCCGGACAAGACTCACTTAGGACAGGACAAGTTGGCGACATACTAGAACCGGTGGTTAGAGGCACCTCATGGCAAAGAACTCTCTGAGGATCTGAAAAAAAGAATTGTTGCTCTACATAAAGATGGCCTAGGCAATAAGAAGATTGCCAAGACCCTGAAACTGAGCTGCAGATTGGTGGCCAAGATCATACAGCGGTTGAACAGGACAGGATTCACTCAGAACAGGCCTCAGCATGGTTGAGCAAAGAAGTTGAGTGCACATGCTCAGCATCATATCCAGAGGTTGTCTTTGGGAAATAGACGTATGATTGCTGCCAGCATTGCTGCAGAGGTTGAAGGGGTGGGGGTCAGCCTGTCAGTTCTCAGACCATATGCTGCACACTGCATCAAATTGGTCTGCATGGGTGTCATCCCAGAAGGAAGCCTCTTCTAAAGATGATGCACAAGAAAGCCCACAAACAGTTTGTTGAAGACAAGCAGACTAAGGACATGGATTACTGGAGCCATGTCCTGTGGTCTGATGAGACCAAGATAAACTTATTTGGTTCACATGGTGTCAAGCGTGTGTGGCTGCAAACAGGTGAGGAGTACAAAGATAAGTGTGTCTTGCCTACAGTCAAGCATGGTGGTGGGAGTGTCATGGTCTGGGGCTGCATGAGCGCTGCCAGCACTGGGGAGCTACAGTTCATTGAGGGAACCATGAATGCCAACATGTACTGTGGCATACTGAAGCAGAGCATGATCCCCTCCCATTGGAAACTGGGCCGCAGGGCAGTATTCCAACATGATAATGACCCCAAACACAGCTCCAAGATGACCACTGCCTTGCTAAAGAAGCTGAGGGTAAAGGTGATGGACTGGCCAAGCATGTCATAAGAACTTAAACCCTATTGAGCATCTATGGGGTATCCTCAAATGGAAGGCGGAGGAGTGCAAGCTCTCTAACATCCACCAGCTCTGTGATGTTGTCATGGAGGAGTGGAAGAGGACTCCAGTGGCAACCCGTGAAGCTCTGATGAAATCCATTCCCAAGAGGGTTAAGGCAGTGATGAAAAATAATGGTGGCCACACAAAATATTGACAATTTGGGCCCAATTTTGACATATTCACTTAGGGGTGTGCTCACTTTTGTTGCCAACAGTTTAGAAATGAATGGCTGTGCGTTGAGTTATTTTGAGGGGACAGCATATTTACACCGTTATACAAGCTGTACACTCACTACTTTACATTGTAGCAAAGTGTAATTTCTTCAGTGTTGTCACATGAAAAGATATAATAAAATATTTACAAAAATGTGAGGGGTGTACTCACTTTTGTGAGATACTGTATGTGCAAAGAGTGGCTTGTGATTCTTCATTGTTTGCAAGATGTTAATTTATAGTTCTTAAAGCATGACCACTTTTTCATTTATTAGCATGTGATTCAATTATTTTATTCTAATGCTTTAGCAACAATAATAAAATAAATACTTGTTCATATCTATAAAATATATTACAAGAACTTATACAAAAAGACTGCGAAAATGTCATACATTCTTTCTCTCAGTAGTTGTTCAAACTGTTAATTATATAGCTATAATATTTTTTTTTCTTTGTTAAACATAGCATGACAAAGGTCATATTGCGGTTCTGTTTGTTCAACTGCTCAAAGAATTAGTTTTCAAATATCTTTGGACTATGGAATCATTGTCTTTTCATATCTTTTGTAGATTTTTCTACAGTAGTTTGTGCCTCCTTCTCTCAAGTGGAGGCCATAATAAATGCGTTACTATATTACAGTCGATAAGCTATACAAATAAACAAATCCAGGCACAAACCCAAGGCCTGGGTTGATTTACTAAGGACAAACAGACTGTGCTGTTGCACTAATTTTGCCCAGAACTTAGTGAATGTAGTGAAGCTCTGATGATTTCTATTATCATCCAATCATGCGCAAGCAAAAATTTTTTTTTTTTTTTTTTTCTTCCTTGCACCTGATCGGGTATTTTTTTACAAAGTGAAGCTTAACCCCATTCATTAAGCTCTGAGGAAAATATAAAGCAGAAAGAGAGCAGCGCCAATCTAAGTGCAGCAGTATAAAAACATCTTTATTAAAAAGACAAATGGCAACTCACAAGATAAAAGCGTTGTCAGCGCGTGTGTGGCAATAGGCCTTGTGTAGAGGTTCATCCACTCCTTTCAGAAGGACGGGCTGAAGGCGGGGAACACTGGTGGCCGCTGGTACTGGCTGAGCTGGTGGCTTCCAGCACTTCCAGGAACTCAGATGGGGCTCAGGAACCGCCGCTGACGTCACTATCGGATGCAGGGTGGAGTGGGAGGTGCTCGCGTTCGGAGCATTCGTGCTCCTTCCTCAGGCAATAGGGGGTGGCCATGTTTGTGGGGACTTTTTATCTGTTAGAGGAGGGTGGGTCAGGGCGGTGCTAAAGACTCCACCCACCCTGGTGTCATGTTCCCAGGATATGTGGTGTTGTTTGGAAAGGGGCTGAGTTCTTCATGTTGAGTATGAGTGGCACAGTGGTGTAGTGGTTAACACTTTTGCCTAGCAGCAGAAGGGTCACTGGATTGAATCCGCATCACGACAACACCTGCCTGGAGTTTGCATGTACTCAAACTGACTGGGAAGAGCGATCCTAATGCAAGGGGCGCTTCAGTGCAAGTTGGAAAGGAAAAAAGAGAAAAAAAAAATAAATAAATTTTACAAAAGAAAGTGAAAAGAGAAAAAATGAAAAATATGCAATGAAAAACTGTGTAGTAGTCATAATTTCATAATTTTAAGGTATGATGTGCAGAGATTAGAGTAGGGGATTAATCTCCAATTCTTCATTCAGTCCCCCTGGTGCCAAGACATCCAATCGGTATATCCAGTAGGATTCTCGGGCACACAGGCGTCTGAACCGTTCGGCAGCTGGAAGGGTGTTGGAGATGGCCTCAATTACCCAGACTCTGAGGCCCTGGGAGGAATGTTCATGATGGGTGAGAAAGTGTTTGGGGACACTGTGCTGATCAGAGCCGGCATCCACTAGCCGCCTGTGTTGTCCGAACCTCTGTCGTAGTGTACGGGTGGTGCGGCCCACATACAGTAGGCCGCAGGGACAGGACAAACAGTATACTACAAAGTCGGAAGAGCATGTATAGAAATCAGTGATGGGATAGCTCTTGCCCTTGGCCTGAAATTCCTTCTGTCTGTGGGTGACATGTGGGCACGTTAGGCATAGGGCTTTGCGACATTGGTACATGCCATGGATGTTGAAAAACTTGAGAGGGGCACTGATGGTGGTGGAGACTGATTTGATTTTGCTGGGTGCTATCCGGGTTTTGAGGTTTCTGGCCCGTCTATAGGAGATGTGTGGTCGAGCTGTAATGGTGGATTTTAGGTGTGGGTCCTCTTGCAGGATGGCCCAGTGTTTTTGGAATATGCGTTCCATATTCCGAAACTGTGTGTGGAAGTTGGTTGGTAGGCTTAAGAGCGGTACAACACTTTCTCAATGAGGACTCTATGGTCAACACACGCCAGGCGCAATTCATCTTGGAAGCCACCAACTTCTGCTTGACCCACAACTACTTTGAATTCAACGGAGAGTTCTACCTACAGACCCATGGCACAGCTATGGGGGCAAATTTTGCCCCAAGCTATGCCAATCTCACCATGGGTCTGTGGGAGAACCTTTACATCTGGCACAATAACCCCTTTTCATCACACCTGGTTTACTATGGGAGATATATCGATGACGTGGTCATCATTTGGGATGGCCCCAAATCTCTGGTAGACCAGTTTGTGACACACTGCAACTCAAATGACATGGGTCTTTCTTTCACTTCTGTGTGTGATGAACATTCCCTAGCTTTCCTTGACCTGCTGTTGAGCCATGACAACGGACTCATTTAAGCACAAAATTACAATAAACCCACCGCTGGAAACTCCTATTTGCATTATAGGAGTTGCCATCACCCACGGTGGGTGAAAAACATTCCCAAAAGCCAATATTGCCACCTCAAACACAACTGTACCAGAGAAGAGGACTACAATAAACATGGGCAGTTACTAAAGAAAAAATTTCTGGAAAAGGGCTATCCGCCTACCCTCATAGATGAGGCTTTCTCTTTCTATAAACAAAACTCAGCCACAACCAATAGAGAGCAAATTCCCTCCCAGTCAATACAACCTCTCAGATTCACAACCAACTTCCACACACAGTTTCGGAATATGGAACGCATATTCCAAAAACACTGGGCCATCCTGCAAGAGGACCCACACCTAAAATCCACCATTACAGCTCGACCACACATCTCCTATAGACGGGCCAGAAACCTCAAAACCCGGATAGCACCCAGCAAAATCAAATCAGTCTCCACCACCATCAGTGCCCCTCTCAAGTTTTTCAACATCCATGGCATGTACCAATGTCGCAAAGCCCTATGCCTAACGTGCCCACATGTCACCCACAGACAGAAGGAATTTCAGGCCAAGGGCAAGAGCTATCCCATCACTGATTTCTATACATGCTCTTCCGACTTTGTAGTATACTGTTTGTCCTGTCCCTGCGGCCTACTGTATGTGGGCCGCACCACCCGTACACTACAACAGAGGTTCGGACAACACAGGCGGCTAGTGGATGCCGGCTCTGATCAGCACAGTGTCCCCAAACACTTTCTCACCCATCATGAACATTCCTCCCAGGGCCTCAGAGTCTGGGTAATTGAGGCCATCTCCAACACCCTTCCAGCTGCCGAACGGTTCAGACGCCTGTGTGCCCGAGAATCCTACTGGATATACCGATTGGATGTCTTGGCACCAGGGGGACTGAATGAAGAATTGGAGATTAATCCCCTACTCTAATCTCTGCACATCATACCTTAAAATTATGAAAATATGACTACTACACAGTTTTTCATTGCATATTTTTCTTTTTTTTTTCTCTTTTCACTTTCTTTTGTAAAATGTATTTATTTATTTTTTTCTCTTTTTTCCTTTCCAACTTGCACTGAAGCGCCCCTTGCATTAGGATCGCTCTTCCCAGTCAGTTTGAGTACATGCAAACTCCAGGCAGGTGTTGTCGTGATGCGGATTCGATCCAGTGACCCTTCTGCTGCTAGGCAAAAGTGTTAACCACTACACCACTGTGCCACTCATACTCAACATGAAGAACTCAGCCCCTTTCCAAACAACACCACATATCCTGGGAACATGACACCAGGGTGGGTGGAGTCTTTAGCACCGCCCTGACCCACCCTCCTCTAACAGATAAAAAGTCCCCACAAACATGGCCACCCCCCATTGCCTGAGGAAGGAGCACGAATGCTCCGAACGCGAGCACCTCCCACTCCACCCTGCATCCGATAGTGACGTCAGCGGCGGTTCCTGAGCCCCATCTGAGTTCCTGGAAGTGCTGGAAGCCACCAGCTCAGCCAGTACCAGCGGCCACCAGCGGCCACCAGTGTTCCCCGCCTTCAGCCCGTCCTTCTGAAAGGAGTGGATGAACCTCTACACAAGGCCTATTGCCACACACGCGCTGACAACGCTTTTATCTTGTGAGTTGCCATTTGTCTTTTTAATAAAGATGTTTTTATACTGCTGCACTTAGATTGGCGCTGCTCTCTTTCTGCTTTATGTTCGCACAGAGTTCCTTCTAGCTCTTTTCAGAGCTTGCAGCCGTCTAAAGCCAGCATTTCACATCCTGAGACCTCAATAGACACCTTGGAAGTTCCACCCATGGTCCATGGATGACAGACTGAGCCAGCGCCCCTACATTCTCTCCATCCAGCTCCCAGGGCGCACAAGAGGTTACATGTTTGTCTTGTGTCTGAGGAAAATATATGTAACTGAATTTGCAAAGTGCACATTCTATTTATCTTTAGTAAATCAACCCCATTGTGTAGGATGCTTGCATACACAAACTTAAGGCAATCCTAGACAATATGAATCCTGGCTGGTTCAGGATATTGGAACCATGTATGGGCAGGCTAAATGTACCCAAGTTGATTGATCAATCAACCTGGGTATAATCAGCCTGTTGGATTTTACATGTGATCATTGCTAGAGGCTATTATAGTAAATATCACTGTGTTCTCCCTTTGGGGGTGAGAAATGGCCAGCCTTAGAGATCAAAAGACCATGGGGGGGTTTTACTAAAACTGTAGCACACAGAATGTGGTGCAGCTGTGCATAGTAACCAATCAGAGTTTTATTGTCAAAGTTTAATTGAAGAAGCTGAAGTTAGAAATGGCTACTATGTATAGGTGCACAAGATTTTGCAAGCTCCAGTTTTAGTAAATTCCCCTTATATGTTCCATGAAGACTAGATAAAATACAACCAAAATGATCGCCCTACTCCTTTTGGGAGTATCCTTAAACAAATTACTTTAATTAATGAAAGGTGAGGATAAACAAATGGTCCTCAAAAGTTGTTCTATTTGAACATTTTCATACATACTGTATAAGGCATTACCTCTCTTAACTGAAATAGGGCGCTCACTTTGATTGTATTATATCTATTTCAAAATATAAGATTTTTTTTTAATGGCAATAGCAGAAGAAATTTTGATGGGACATAGGTGTCCGTCTATGAAACAGAGAAGAGCTGAGATCCTGAGGATCACGGCTGATCTCTCAGGTGTACCAGTTTATGAAGCTGAGATGAGGAGTAGAAAACATGTTCTTCGCTTCTCATCACAAGACACACCCTTCTGTCATTAACTTTTACACAGATGGCCGGTTTATGAAGGTGAAGTCTGAAGATCTCACTGGCCATCTCTGTAAAATATCTCCGTCCCAGATTCTCCAGCTCAGAGGTGGAGAATTTGGGTGTGAAGCTGCTGTGATGTGAGGAAAAAGGCCTTTTTCTTCCTAATATCAGCACCAGCGAGGTTAAGGATTGATATAAATAATAACTATATATGTTTTTATGTGTATAGTTGTGATATATATATATATATATATATATATATATACACACTATAGTTATAATATATTGTCTTGGCAGAATTGGGCAATTCATGGCGCAGTTCCAAATTGCACTAAAATTGTATCAAAGTATGTACTGCGTTTTTAGGTGCCATTTATTGCTAATGTCACCCCAAATGCAGCTAGCAGACATGCATTTTGCCACACATTTTGTTATTTCACAAATATGCTACCAACGCACCAATATGCAATAACGTTTAACGCTGCATGTCCGAAAAAGATTCAATTTTGCTTTTTGGGCCTGTCTTTATGTGCATTTTGGTGCAGTTTTTTAATTCGCATTTTGTTACTTTTAACAACACACATTTTGGCGTGTTTTTTTAAGCACATTTTAGCACATTTTTATGTGCATTTTGGTGTTTTTTTAACATGTATTTTGGCTAATGTTTTACCTGCGTTTTTGTGTGAATTCTGGAAATGCATGCAAAATGCATGTTATGCTTGTGGTGTTAATGGCACCCCAAAAGTGGCCAGCAGATGTGCTGTTTGCAACAATACACATACAAACTAAATCAAAATGCACATTAAAAAGTGCCAAAATATGTGCTAAAAGAAGTGCCAAAATGTGCATTACAAACTACACCAAAATTCATTTTAAAATGACCTGTGCCAAAATGCGCGTTAAAGCACCAAAATGTGTGTTTAGAAAAGTGCCAAAATGCCCAGTAAAAAAAATCCACACCAAAACGCCCTGTTAAAAAGCAGCAAAATTTTCGTAAATAATGTCAAAATGTGCAACAAAAATGGGCCAAAATACACATTTTTAAAAACTGTTAAAAAAATCACCAGTGATCAGTGCTTATTATTTTCATGTATTTATACGGTCTTTTTAAACTTTGGTTTCACCTATTAAACTCAGCTGCTCTGTAATCACCCACCGGTATCTCACCCAGATCACAGGCACCCCTCCCCCTTCTACACAGATCTCGGATGTTCTCAGAGGAAAAACTTCTTTCTGAGAAGAAATGTTCTCCGCTTCATAAACAGGGTGCCAGTGGAGATGATTTTTCTCAGAGAACTGCTGAGAACTGAAATGAGATAAATTATCTGTTTGATAAACGTACACCTTGGGTCATCTGTGTAAAAGTGAATGACAGAAGGGTGTGTCTTGTGATGAGAAGTGATGCGAAGTGAAGAACAGGTTTTCCACTCTTTATCTCAGCTTCATAAACTGGTACACCTGAGAGATCAGCCGTGATCCTCAGGATCTCAGCTCTTCTCTGTTTCATAAACAGACACCATAGTGAGAACTTTTGGTGGAAAAGTCTCACCCCACGAATCTCAAATATATATAAAAGACACTGATGACTCCTTTAACATTTAAAGGGGATGTATCATTTTTAGGGGACAACGTTGTAGAAAATATTGGCTGTATCTTCTTTGTATGCTAATGTTTAAACAGTTTGTTTTGTACAATTTGCAGTTATATAGCTACATGGGAATGGTCATATTTGTTAATTACATATGCTGGTGCTGCTGTCTGCATTGCAGTGCAACATTATGGTTGTATGACTATGAATTAGCAAAATACTGCACTCCCTATGTGGCTAATTTTTGTAACATTTGATATTTATTATTTTTAAGCTGTTTTCTCAGGGAAATACATAGACTGACATTGCACCATCATAATAGAAAATGAACCAACATCTGGTATACAAATATCTCAGTCCATACATGAAATGTCAGTATCCAGCTTCATAGCTCCAATGATGTATGCTATTTAGCAGATAAGGGGACGCAGGGAAGTGGGTCAAGAGGGAGATAGGGATTGGGAAGAGATAGGAAAGCAAAAGAGGATAAAGTTATACTTAGTGAAAATATAAGCACAAATAATAACCAGTTCTTTGTTGCCCTGGCAAGTCAAGAAATGCACTCAAATCATGAATTTGGGATGATCTAACCACCTGTGCCAACGTTTGATGAATTTGTTATAGGAATTACTCTTTAATGCCATCATCCGTTCGATAACACATTGGTAATTCTTGGCTGAAACAGAAGGCAGAGTCCCATAGGATATCAGTTATATTGATATTCTATAGGGCTAATTCAAGATTAGGGGCACTGGGGGTCCCTATTATATAAGCCTTATAGAGAAAATAATATTCAAGTAGGACCCGAGAGATTTGCAGAACCACATTATGTGTACAAGAGAACCCAGATCTCTCACACAGTGGTGAATTATGATTATCTATTTTATAAAGCTTGTATGGACTGATATGCCAACGATGTGTTATAATTTGCAGTAACTCCCATTGACTGGAGCAGACCTGAAACATGCTGTTTAAGGCAGCTTTCCATTACTGCAATGAGAATGTTTGCCCTTGTCACCCATTTGACCATAGTAGAAGTTTTTGAGAAAAGTTTTTTCCCCCTTTAAGTGTCTATAAAAAAGTGAAATACTCTTATAGGGAAACAAGGGTTTATGGGGATAGACAAAGTGAAGGATGTACACATAATTATATTGTTTCATAATCGAAATCTCATATTCTTGAAATATTAGTTCAAACATTTTTAAAGAGTCGTTTTCTGTATAAATCATATAATGTACAAACACTAGAGTTGAGTCCGTACCGAACTTGGGGTGTCCTGACCCGGACCCGAACCCGAACCCGGACATTTGAAAAAAAGTTTGGGTTTGGGTTCTGTGTTCGGGTATTTGATCACGCATGTTGAATAGCTGCAGGGCAGCCAATCAACAAGCGTTTCACTGGTTTGCCCTTAGAAGCCATCACAGCCATGCCTACTAATGGCATGGCTATGATTGGCCAATGCATCATGTGACCCAGCCTCTTTATAAGCTGGAGTCACTTAGTGCTGCATGTCACATGCTCTCTGCCTAGTGTAGGGAGAGGATGCTGCCAGCGCTGTGAGGGACAGATTGCAGATATAATAACATCTCATCGATCTGATTGTGGAATAGGTAGAGATTACTACTACTACTGCTTTGAGGGACAGATTGCAGATCTCATCCTGCATTACAGAATGATCTGATTGTGGACTAGGTAAAGATTACTACTACTACTGCTTTGAGGGAAAGATTGCAGATCTCATCCTGCATTACAGAATGATCTGATTGTGGAATAGGTAGAGATTACTACTACTACTGCTTTTAGGGAAAGATTGCAGATCTAATAACATCTCATCCTGCATTACAGAACGATCTGACTGGACTAGGTAGAGACTACTGCTTAGAGGGACAGATTATTGTTCTAAAACCATCTCCTAGTTCTATAGGGTCAGGTTCCTGCTGTTGCTGTAAGGGACAGATTATTGTTCTAAAATCATCGCCTACTCCTATAGGGTCAGGTTCCTGCTGTTGCTGTAAGGGACAGATTATTGTTCTAAAATCATCACCTACTCCTATAGGGTCCGGGTCCTGCTGTTGCTGTAAGGGACAGATTATTGTTCTATAATCATCTCCTAGTTCTAAAGGGAGAGGTTCCTGCTGGTGCTGTAAGGGACAGATTATTGTTCTAAAATCATCGCCTACTCCTATAGGGTCAGGCTCCTGCTGTTGCTGTAAGGGACAGATTATTGTTCTAAAATCATCACCTACTCCTATAGGGTCAGGTTCCTGATGGTGCTGTAAGGGACAGATTATTGTTCTAAAATCATCACCTACACTGCCACGGTCACGCCCTAGTCAACCTCTAGGCTCCTACTCCACATCCACCCCCCCTTCCCATTTTTATTTTTTTTTTATTTGATTTTAGTTATTTTCCCTATCCCCATTTTTTGTAGGGCACTTGTCCTGTTCTTACCCCCGTTTTACTTCCTTTTGCAGCCCTCTAGCACTTGCCAGGACTTTTTTACAGCCATTTTTGTGCCAAAAAGTTTGGGTCCCCATTGACTTCAATGGCGTTCGGGGTCCGGGGTCAAGTTCGGGTCAAGTTCGGTACCGAACCCAAACTTTTTTGCGAAGTTCGGCCGGACCCGCTGAACCCGAACATCCAGGTACTCTAACAAACACATCTAACGTACTGTTTATGTAGATTAAGATTAGGGTTAAAATATTGTTATATCAGTGTTAATTGTGACAAATGTTTTTTTTTTACCCAGGCTTCAAAGTGGTATTCATTGGGCATTAAGACTCTTATGGATAACAGAATTTCAAAGATTTTGATTACTGATTGTGTCATCAATTTTTGCCCAGGCTGACAGTTTAAGAGAGACAAAATATTTGCACTGAACTATTAAGAGCTCCTTTTTAGAGATTAATCAACAGATATCTATATTTAATACTATAACAAAAATACAATATAGCATACTTGTCAATATGTAAAAGCCACATGAGCATGACTTTAACTAACACTATAATAATAATAAAAATGATCTAAACAAGTACATTAAATGATAACAAAAGGCTATACTTTAAATTATATCCCCCTTCCTTCCCTGTCTGAAACTCTTTTGTTTGGTCCCAAAGTAACTGTGAATGGGTGCGCATATCCCATCCTTTCCAATGGAAAGGGCATGTGCCATTAGGTTAAATGTCCATAGGAATGGATTGTAGTCATCTAAAAGGAGTATTGTATAAAAGTAAAGTTATCCTTTAAACAAAATAAAATACAAAATATCTTCCCTTTAACAACTAATCATGTACAAGCCACACATTTACTGTAGAAAAATGACTCTGACTTTCATAGACAGTGTCCCAAAACGTATTGCAAACACTATCAGGACTTCAAGCCTACTGTCATGTACTAAATTTCTAAATTTAAAAGATTTTCAAAGTAAACATTCATTTAACTGAATAGTCTCTACTACTTAAAGTGATTGCAACGTCTTGTTTTTTTTTTAGTTAAACAAAACAAACATATTATACTTACCTGCCTGTGTAATGGATTAGCACAGATCAGTCCAGGTCCGTCTCTTCTTGGGTCCCTGGCTGGCACTCCTGGACCCTTCCTCTTGACGAGTGCCCCCCCAGCAAGCTTGATATGGGGGCACCCAAGCCGAGCTGCAGCTCTGTGTATTCATTCAAACACAGAGCCATAGCCTGTCCCTGCCCCCTTTCTCCCCTCATTGGCTCACTGACTTTGATTGACAGCAGCGGGAGCCAATGGTGCCACACCGCTGTCAATGAAGAGGGAAGTCCTGGGCAGATTAAATATTCCTGCAACATCGCTGGATCTACATGGGGCACAGGTAAGTATTAAGGGGGTTGGGGGGACGCTGCTTCACACAGAAT
>BLSH010256654.1:524024-595502 GCA_018402905.1 Glandirana rugosa
AAACGTTTGTTTAGTTGTTTACAAAGGGGGGGGGGGGGGCGCTGCTTCACACAGAGTGCAAAAAATGCATTAAGATAAAAAATCTTCTGCCTTCACAACCCCTTTAAGTGAATCAAACCCATAGCGTGAAGGTAGTGTACTAGTTTACAGTAAAATCTGGGCCATGCAAAGGGCACTTACTGTAACTCAGAGTTTCTACTTATAGAAAATATAATCAAATAATGTTGTTGATTTGTTTGCAAATATTGATTATTATAATTCTACTAATGTTTAACAACTAATGCTTGGCTTGACAATTAACTTTGCTACTTTACTACCTGCGCTGCAAGCAGGATATATTGAACTGTTGATTTACAATGTTGGAGTATACTGAACCCACATGAGTTTATTTGCTAGTTTGGATATCACAGCCTGGAATGATATACTCTTCCATGCTGTATCTGTATGAGCCATTGTGTATACAATTACAGCACTTGGTTATACAAAGGTTATATCCATTTATAGCATTGACACTCAATGAAACATATTTTGGAGTTGCTACCATCTGACACGGATCCAGCTGATTGCTATTCCAAGATCCCCTTTGTTTTTCCTTTGCTTGTTTGCTACTGTATGGTGGTAAAAATGCTTACAATACATAGCCAAATTATGCGGATATGAAATCTAAGGATTTGAATCTGATCTGCAGTGGTGTTCAACTGATAGAGAGTGTTATGTACATGTAGTGCGACATCTTGAGCATCCTGTATAGGCCAGAGCTGAAACAACTATATCCGTGTATAGGCATGTGTGAGGTGTGTATGGGGACGTCCTACACATGGCAACATTGTGTAGATTGTTTTAATCTGGGGGAAATGTGATGGTTTCATTAATCTTTTACATTTTGTGATTTTTTAATATTTTATTAAATCTTGATAATTTTGGATAAATTATAATTTAATTCAAAGCTCTGTGATCCTTAGAGTGACTGTCTTTTCACAGTCTTTCCCGCAAATGTTTTTCAATATAGTTGTCCAGTCACAGGATCATCCCAGAATGGGGAATGTGCATATACTAAAAATGGCACCATATTTCCATACCTTTTGTTATCATAATTCTAAACTGCTGTTAAACAGACTAAATAAAATAATTCACAAGTTGGTATTTTAAATGAAATATCAAATATGTATAATAATATGTTTTATTATTTCAGGGTTTCTGAGTACAGGGGATCAAGCAGCTAAAGGAAATTATGGATTACTTGACCAAATTCAAGCTTTGAGATGGATTGAAGAAAACATAGGGGCTTTTGGTGGAGACCCAAAACGAGTTACCATTTTTGGATCTGGGGCTGGAGCATCCTGTGTAAGCCTATTAACCTTATCCCACTATTCTGAAGGTAATAGTGTTATGTTATACCTATCTGTCTTCAACAATAGATAAAATTGTTGTAATCAAAGATTTCAGTTTCTAATATAAAACAGGCTAATTTGAGGTTGTATTTACAGGAAAACATCTTAAAAAAGTAAAAAAAAAGTATGTATGCCAGGCTATAACCAGAATGCAGAATTAATATGCCATGGTCTATATGTAATGCTTATACATGCTGCCATTGATGAGTTCATTGTACCCAAGTGAAAAGAAAGCAGTATACATCATTCAGAACTCATTCATGCCTCTAATAAACTCTTACTTATCATGTAGTGAAATAGGTAAGATTGCTAAAATCAGATTTTAGCTCATTATGGTCAGTCAAAATGATTTCTGGACTATTTAATTGAACAGCTCTATTTAAGTTATTACATGTTTATGTCAGATACATGAGCTTTTACAATAAAACAAAAAAGTACAAAAGGTAACAATGATATTATTCAAACTTTACAATTGCATAGCTACCCGTCAGCTTTTGTATCGCTGTAGCCAGGGCAATGAAGAAACAAGTTTAATTGGTTATTATATTTTGTTCTACTTGATCTAATATTTTTTTAAATTCACATACAGTTAAGCTAACATATTCACATCACTTCAAATTATTTCTTTGAAACTGGATATATTCGTTTAAATTATTGTGTGCATGATTCCGGACTAGTGAAAAATGGATCAGTTTTCCAGAATAGGTTTATCTACAGAACATTGATATTCACCACAGATTGTTGATTAACATTTAATCTCCCTTTTGCTTCAGAAAAAAGATAATTTGCAACCGTTACCAGTTCAAATTCTGGGTACCATTTATAGGTAGTCTTTCTTTTGTTTCTGTGACCAGCAGTCGGTAAGTGGTAGCATTCAATTGAAATTCACACAGAGATGAGTAAGAGGTAGGACCCAATGGGAATGCCACCCAAATTCAATACATTGTAGGGGCCATTATAATTAATGATTTAATTTACTGACAGGGGTGCAGGGGATTATGGCATGAGAGGCAGCATCTAAAAAAGCATCTAAAAAAATCTTACTAAATCATTGTAGGGGAAGGCTAATTCTCTACATAATCCCTGTGCCTCCTGTTAATAATCTGCAAAACCCTTTTGATAGTTCATTTAAACTGTAAGCAAGCTCACCTTTACAGAATATCTGTTAGGTGAACTTACACTGGACCCCCTCCCCAACCCCCTCTCGGTCCCTCTGGGTCTGATTCCCACCATTATCCGCTGTGAGACATCAGGTCTCCGCTTTACCAGTCCAGGGATCTAAAATCCCTGTGGCTTTCTCTCCTCTTCTCCAACACTGATAGGACAAGCTAGGCTGGACCTGATTGGTCGATTCCATCCATGTGATGCCGCTGACCAATTAGAATGCCTCCTATAAGTACCTTTACAAGGTACATTTAGGAGATTAAAGTGGATGTAAACCCACCACAAAGTATTGTGAAGTAATGACATTATTGGAAAGCTGTTATACATAGCAGCCTCCCTAGTGACATCTTTCCTTCCAGATGTTACCCCCTTTAGTGCACGGAGCCCTGCAAAACTCCGATGTTCATGGGCAAGTTGCATCTGCGGTGCCAGGTGGGCAGAGCTGTGATTCCACCAGTCTCCCGCCCACCGTTACCCTCCCCTTGTGCAGGCAGCATGCACATGGGACAGAGTGTGTTCTGGGCAGAAGCAGAGCATGCTCACGGCCCCCTGTGTCTCCTGCTATAACACTACAGCGTGCTTTATTCTCTGCACATATGGGGTTTTCCTTGGTTGGTACTGGACTGTACAGAGAGGACAAAGGACACTTTTGGGAGATTGCCATCATACATGCATTGTTGCTTTTTGAGTGAAGTGGCTGCAAATATCTGGCAGATGAGAAGCACACAACCGCATAATTTTATAAAATCACATTTTTTTGGGTAAGCAGATGGTGTGTGCTCTTCTGTCTTGATGATGTTACACTGAAGTAGGTGCAAACAGATTGCAGTGGATCTGCATATGTTTTTAACTGCACAGTTTTGTATGACTTTTTATATTATATGTACAGTATGTTTTATGAATTGTATTCATTGCAATAGCACTTTTGACTGTACATGCACTAATTAGTATTTATATTAATCACACTGCACTGTATTGTGTTTCACACATATGATGATGTTTTTCCTTTGTTTCTTTGAGTCCCATCCTCCTGGCAGAGCTGATGTATAAGGTCGGGCGGTGTAAGGATGATTGGGTGGGGTGTACACAAAAATCTGGGCACCAGCCCTGAATGGATATGGGATATGACAGGATGGAGAGGTTTGGGTCAGGATTACACAGCTATGATTTGGGTAAAAGGTGTGTATGGGAAGAGACATTGGGATGCAGGCTGGAGAGGAGGATTTCTTTATTCAGTGTGATGTCTGTACAGGAAAATATAGGACTTGCTGTCAGCATTCAGCCTTACTAAGTCTATTCTATGAAATATGAGACATCCACCCCACCCCGACATACCATCACTGTGATCAAAATGAATGTTGCAATTGTGAGCAGGTGACTTCACACACTCTGCACAAAAAGTCCTGCAATTTATCAGTTGTCTGTGTGTCTTCTTTTTGCTGGCATGTTAGGAGCTGGAATAATCATCTCTTCCTTGTTTATTACACTGAACTTGTGTTGTATAAAATGCCCATTGATCACTATCATCCAGTCAAAAGCAAGGAAAGACACCACATGACTTCAGCATGTAGATTCATGCTGAGGTGTTGAACAGCCAATCCCAGGAGCCCTGGAGAATAAAGGGGAGGAGGGGGATGTGGGGGAGTGAATGCTAGTGCATGAGATAAGAATCACCTGTCTGTCACGCAGCACTGGGAGGAACTACTATTATTTCTCAGTCAGTCCTGTTTTATCACAGTGAACAAAGATAAGAGCTTTACTCATTGTTGGATTAACTCTTCATGATAAAACGTCTCCTGTACAAGCTAGAAGGGTTAGTACATTTTTTTTTTTTCGTGTTTACATCCACTTTAAGCCACAGGGATTTCAAATCCCCCTGACTGGTGAAACAGCAACCTGATGTCTCACAGCAGGTGATTGCAGGACTCAGTTACAGCAGGACCGGGGAGGATGGGAGGGGTCCAATGTAAGTTCACCTTACAGATTTTCTGTAAAGGTGAACTTACCCTTTAATGACACATGATTTTTTTAGTTATTCTTTATTTAAAGAAAGGTAGTGGTTGACAAACATTGTCTCTTAACAGGACATCTCAGGCACAGCTGAGTGAGATCAATATAAATAAACATGACCACTCATTACAGTATTTTCTGAGAGGTCATCTGCCTTTTGGTGCAGTTACATGGACATATGCAAACACATAACATAAAGGAACAAAGTTTGTGATCAGAAAGGTGTAAAACCTCGGAGGCCTACAGCTATCCCAAGTTTGTTTCTAAATATCTTCCAAATTTTAAAAATGAAAATATTTAAAGGGAGGGTGAAGATAGATGACAAAAAAGAAGAGACAGCAATAGCACTCCAAAATCCAGTAATACACTGTCTCATCCTGCTCTGTACATGCTCAGTTGCTCTATTTTGTGGCACTGATCTGCTGGCAGCCTAAAGATTTACTGCTGCTCAGGAGCTCTGGGCTTCAGAAACATGTCAGCCTCCAGCAGGAAGAAATAGGAACAATGCTGGAAGCAATCTACAGTGCACAGTAATGTTGATGGCATAATTATTCTTGTGGAATGTAAGCTCCTTGCTGAATAACATTATTTTTTCTCATGTTTATCTAGCTGAAGTTTCCCTTTAAGTATTATTTGTCTCACTTGTTTCCGGAATGAGTGTATTTTTTGGTGCTCTTCCTAATGACAATGTCAACATAAGTTGGATGTTTGTGGGAAAGTTTGGTGAAGCATAGTTGGGACCCTATACTACTGCAATAATATCCTGTATCCCTGCTACTGAAATTTGTTAGCAATAGAAAACCTATGGGCAAACAATATAGCACTTTCAATTTGAGCAGGAGAGAAAGTATTTTTCAGGTCTTCTTTCTACTTAGGAATGTAAAGAGGAATGTATTCAGTGTTTGTGTTTGTGTGTGTGTGTGTGTGTGTGGGGGGGGGGGGGGTATCAGCAGTTTGTAAAGCTTTGATAGAACATGAGGCACACATGACATATCCGTGGATACATTTTCAAATGGGGTAGCTTCACATAAAATAGCATTTCAAGCAATGGTGGATCTGGTATGCTGACCAAATGTTAATAGGTGGATCCCTTTAGGAAATGGCAGATCTGGTATGGTGACCAAATGTCAATAGGTGGATCCAATAGGTGTTGGATGGCTGGCAACTTCAGACAACTAGAAGATGTCACAAAGTGTAGAGGTCAAAATTTGTCTATGTGAAACGACTCCAGTGGTTGGGTGTGTAATAAGACTGACAGGAGCCAGAGAGTGTTCCTGTTCAATCCCAACCCAGGGTTTTAAAGCGGCACCAGCTTACCAGCCATGCTAGATGTAGGACCTTGTAGTGTAGTAGGATATCAGGTAGGCCAATGTCTCCCTTCTTCTCCAGTGAGGGTGGAGAGGGAGGTACGTATATGTGGTCATTTATCCCCGTATATGAATTTAAGAAGTAGTGAGTGGAAATATTGAAAAAATCATGTAGGGATCACTATAGGGAAAGTTTGGATCAGATATAATATCTGAGGTAGATTAGTCATTTTGAAAACTTTACATCCCCCAAACCACACCAGGTTTAAAGCCTTACAATTTTGTGCATCCAAGTGTAATTTATCTGATAGTTGGATACAATACCAATAATGGGATAGTGACATTCGATTCGGGAGAGTCACCTCAGGATTTAAGATTACAAATAGGAGATTGTCCATGCATGATCCACATTAAGCATGGGGATTGGTTGGTAGCTACTACATTGTGTGCGATCTTTGCCTTGTTTTAGAATTACAGTGATGTATGCCCTGAGGGAATCTGTTGGTAGGGACAAGTAAATTATTAACAGCCAATAATTAAAACTAATAGTTATCACTACTTTCTCTCAGTGGTCATTACTAGTCCTCTCAAATCCCTTATTCTCTGTGGCCTTCACAATCTAACTATTGAATCCAATAGTTCATATTTAGAAAGGGCTAATTTCTATGAACCATGTCTAACTGATAAGATATAAATAATCTGTTTTACTTATTCATGTAAGCACTTACTATTTAAATTAAGTAAAGGGTCTAATGTTGTTAACATACTAATGTTGTTAAGTTAAAGCACAATTAGGTAAAAGATTCCTGTACAGATTGTAAAGATCTTAATTTCCTTGCATGATGTCTGTGTGCTCATTAATCACAGTACTATATGTTACGTATGGTGTTCTAGTTCATTCATCTATAATCTGATGCCTGATGTGTAGATTTTCTTATATACAGTATCTCATAAAGGTGAGTACATCCCTCACATTTTTGTAAATATTTTATTATATCTTTTCATGTGACAACACTGAAGAAATTACACTTTGCTACAATGTAAAGTAGTGTGTTTACAGCTTGTATAACAGTGTAAATTTGCTGTCCCCTCAAAATAACTCAACACACAGCCATTAATGTCTAAACCACTGGCAACAAAGGTGAGTACACCCCTAAGTGAAAATGTCCAAATTGGGCCCAAAGTGTCAATATTTTGTGTGGCCACCATTATTTTCCAGCACTGCTTTAACCCTCTTGGGCATGGAGTCCACCAGAGCTTCACAGATTGCCACTGGAGTCCTCTTCCACTCCTCCATGACGACATTACTGAGCTGGTGGATGTTAGAGACCTTGCGCTCCTCTACCTTCCATTTGAGGATGCCCCACAGATGCTCCATAGGGTTTAGGTCTGGAGACATGCTTGGCCAGTCTATCGCCTTTACCCTCAGCTTCTTTAGCAAGGTGGTGGTCATCTTGGAGGTGTGTTTGGGGCCGTTATCATGTTGGAATACTACAGCCCAGTCTCTGAAGGGAGGGGATCATTCTCTGCTTCAGTATGTCACAGTACATGTTGACATTCATGGTTCCCTCAATGTACTGTAGCTCCCCAATGCCAGCAGCACTCATGCAGCCCCAGACCATGACACTTCCACCACCATGCTTGACTGTAGGCAAGACACACACTTGTCTTTGTACTATTCACCTGGTTGCCGCCACATACGCTTGACACCATCTGAACCAAATAAGTTTATCTTGGTCTTGTCAGACCACAGAACTTGGTTCCAGAATCCATGTCTTTAGTCTGCTTGTCTTCAGCACACAGTTTGTGGTCCTTCTTGTGAATCATGTTTAGAAGAGGCTGTGCAGACCAATTTGATGCAGTGTGCGGCGTATGGTCTGAGCACTGACAGGCTGCCCCCCACCCCTTCAATCTCTGCAGCAATGCTGGCAGCACTCATACATCTATTTCCCAAAGACAACCTCTGGATATGACGCTGAGCATGTGCACTCAATGGATATGATGCTGAGCACGTACACTCAACTGGTCAACCATGGAGAGGCCTGTTCTGAGTGGAACCTGTCCTGTTAAACCGCTGTATGATCTTGGCCACCGTGCTGCAGCTCAGTTTCAGGGTCTTGGCAATTTTCTTATAGCCTAGGCCATCTTTATGTAGAGCAACAATTCTTTTTTTCAGATCCTCAGAGAGTTCTTTGCCATGATGTGTCATGTTGAACTTCCAGTGACCAGTATGAGAGAGTGAGAGTGATAACACCAACTTTAACACACCTGCTCCCCATTCACACCTGAGGCCTTTTAGCACTAATGAGTCACATGACACTGGGGAGGGAAAATGGTTAATTGGGCCCAATTTGGACATTTTCATTTAGGGGTGTACTCACTTTTATTGCCAGACATTTAGATATTAATGGCTGTGTGTTGAGTTATTTTGAGGGACAGCAAATTTACAGAGGTTATACAAGCTGTACACTCACTACTTTACATTGTAGCAAACTGTCATCTCTTCAGTGTTGTCACATGAAAAGATATAAAAAAAAAAATCAAAAATGTGAGAGGTGTACTCACTTTTGTGAGATACTGTATGAACTTTAACCAGACTTATTTGGGCATTTCAATTATATTTGCTCATAAAAAGCTATATAACTGTACACAAATACAGATCTACAAATTATACAATTGACTGTTTAACACTTAATAAATAGATCTTTATATTGTAAAAAGAGGTCATTGATAGAGAGATACCAGTAATGATGGGGACCCCTCTCTTCCTTAGAACTGACAAGGCCACTTGAAGAGTACCCATCCTCTTCCCAACCTGCCACTATAGCAGATCTCAAAGACATGCTCTTGCCTCTTAAAGAATCTCTGCATATGGATATGTCAATGGGATATGTCTAACCAAGACATTAGCTATAGCTCTATAAAAGGCTTATATACTGTATACCTTTGACAATTCCCTCTTGGGATGCTAGTGAGGTTTTCTATTGATTTACGGTATCTCACAAAAATGAGTACACCCCTCACATTTTTGTAAATGTTTTATTATACCTTTTCATGTGACAACACTGAAGAAATGATACTTTGCTACAGTCTAAAGTAGTAATTGTACAGCTTGTATAACAGTGTAAATTTGCTTTCCCCTCAAAATAACTGAACACATAGCCATTAATGTCTAAACTGCTGGCAACAAAAGTGAGCACACCCCTAAGTGAAAATCTCCAAATTGGGCCCAATTAGCCATTTTACCTCCCCAGTGTCATGCGACTCATTAGTGTTACAAGGTGTCAGGTGTAAATGGGGAGCAGGTGTGTTAAATTTGGTGCTATCGCTCTCACTCTGTCATACTGGTTACTAGAAGTTCAACATGGTACCTCAAGAACTCACTGAGAATCTGAAAAAAAAATAATTGTTTCTCTACATAAAGATGGCCTTGGCTATAAGAAGATTGCCAATACATCTAGAGAAATTTTCCCCATTAAGGGTTTAGTGGCAGTGAAAAATATATATAAACAAGTCCAAACGATTTTGTTGAAAATCTTACAATTTTTTATTATTGTTTTCCGCTTAGCATTAGATCATGAAAATTATGTGGAAAAATGCATAAAAAGGAGCTCTGGTTGTACATCAATGGGACATGCATTACAAACAAACACTTGCAACATAAAAGGAGGGAAATGACAAACTGTGCAGCTATATGCCACATAGGGTCCCCATAAGGTCCCCTACGCGTTTCGGCCCTTCAGCGATGTCTAGGCCTTCCTCAGGGGGATTGGGGGCATTATCCCTTCTGCAGTATTAGAAGATATATGAAAATTAGGGTCATACAAAATACAATGAATACTTATAATGTAATAACATCCAACACTTACAGAGCTGCAAAATGGTTTTTAAATTGCGAAATCCCATCATCCAGAGCATTTGTTTAAAATTATTCGACAGTGCAGTATAAAAAGGCCGCATGAAAAAGAAGATTGCCAAGACCCTGAAACTAAGCTGCAGCACGGTGGTCAAGACCATACAGTGGTTTAACAGGAAAAGTTCCACTCAGAACAGGCCTCGCCATGGTCGACCAAATAAATTGAGTGCACATGCTCAGCATCATATCCAGAGATCTCTTTGGGAAATAGACGTATGAGTGCTGCCAGCATTGCTGCAGAGGTTGAAGGGATGGGGGGTCAGCCTGTCAGTGCTCATACCATATGCTGCACACTGCATCAAATTGGTCTGCATAGCTGTCATCCCAGAAGGAAACCTCTTCTAAAGATGATGCACAAGAAAGCCCACAAACAGTTTGCTGAAGACAAGCAAACTAAGGACATGGATTGTAGTAAGCCAAACATTAACTAGTAATTAGCAGAGCTTAATAACAAGTGGTAATTCAACCCAGTGAAAAGAAATAGCAGAGAATGTCCTGAAATGACATTAAATCCAGTCCATAAGTGCATAATAACTTCTTGGTCTTCACAAAATACATGGGCAAATATTCCACCTCACCACGTGAATCCAAAAGACAAGCGCCTCTCCCCACAAAGATGTCCACTCACCGACTAATAATGCCTTGCACTCACGTGCTTGGCACTGCCACAGTTTGTCTTAACCATAGACATCAGACTTGACTCCCGACCATCACTCACATAGGGGGTAGAAGAAAGGATGCCAAACATCGTGTGATACAGTTTAAAATAACAAATAACACACTTTTTTGCACTTCAAACATCCCCCCTTTCCATATTGCACTTACAGACAGCTGGAAAGAAACAGACGGTGCTTAGATTAGGTGATCTCTGGTCCTCTCTTAGCCGCGGGTACCCTGCGAAGGGATGTCTCTCACCCGACCCATCACAATCGTCCACACATATCCTCCCTGTCTGTGGGTATTCAAACGAATGCCGTGCAGCTCATATCATATTACCCGCTATATAATCTCCAATACGACTCCAATACCCCACAGCCTACTGAGGATCAGATTAACCAATTTCTTAACAACCTAACCCTTCCCTGCCTATCTTGCGAGCAGATATTAAACATATCTCACCCCTTCACAACTGCAGAGGTGATTAAAGTTGTTGGAGGCCTTTCTAGAACTAAAGCCCCTGGCATAGACGGATTTCCCAATGAGTACTACAAACAGTTTGAAAACTCCCTTAGTGAATATTTTTAATGAGGTTATGAGTGGCGGTCAATTCCCAAAAGAGATGCTACAAGCTTTAATAACCACCATTCCTAAACCAGATAAAGACTCATCCCTACCCTGTAATTATAGACCAACCTCTCTTCTAAACTCTGATACTCTGTATCAATGCAAAAAAAAGTTTTTAAATCAATAATTTTTTTCAGAAGCAGTCATTTTAATAATGCTTAAAGTGAAAAATAAAAATTAAATATTCCTTTAAATACCATGCCTGGGGGTCTCCTTAGTCTGCTTGTAAAGTGGCACATCTGTGTGATGTTTAGAACAGTGCCGGAGCAAAAATACATTTCTAAAGAAAAAATTGTCATTTAAAATCGCTTGCGGCTGCAATGTATTTCCGGCTCCCAGCAATATAGATATAAAATCACTGAAAAAATTGTGTAGGGTCCCCCCCAGTCCATATCATGCCCATCTGGTCTGGTATGGATTTTAAGGGGAACTCCACGCCAAAATTTAAAAAATAAATTCAAGTGGAGTCCCCCCAAAATCCATACCAGACCCTTATCTGAGCATGCAACCTGGCCGGGCATGATAAGGGAAGATGGGTGAGGGCTCCTCCTCATGACCCATAACAGGCTACATGCCCTCAACATGGGGAGGGCGCTTTGGGGCAAGGGGGGCTCTGCACCCCCCACCCCAAAGCACCTTGTCCCCATGTGGATGGGGACAAAAGCATCTTCCCAACAACCCTGGGCTGTGGTTGTCTGGGTCTGCAGGTGGGGGCTTATCAGAATCTGGAAGCCCCCCCATGTAAATGGGAATTGGATATATTGTACCCCTACCCATTCACCAAAAATGTGTCAAAAAAGAAAAAAACACAGTAGACAATTTGGGACAAGTCCTTTATTAAAAAAAAGCAAAAAGAGATCAGATGGTGGGAGCCATGCGTGCTCTGATCTCAATTCATTATGGGGCGCTCCGTAGTGGGCAAACTCGCCTAGAGCAGCCCATAATGTTCTAAGTTTGACGAATGGCCAAATGCCCTTATGGTTGGGTTGAACTTCCATTCGACTCAAACATCGGGCCCATCCCTACTTAAGAATAACAACAAGTTTCAAGCATTTACTTCCTCATGTAATTTATGAATGTTTGATATTCCTAACTGCTGATCTACCATTGAGTAATATATGCTGTGCATGTGTTCTATCTGTTTATTTGTATTATATGTTTATTTATCTGTTTAATTTTTTGTTTGACACTATAAGAAATGAAGGAAGGCAATAAACAAAAGGTAAGAAGGCAGTGTATCTGCTACCCTAGCTCATAGAACGTCTTCCTGCCTTGAGGAGATATGTCTACCCCTTGATTGGTTCCACCACTGTAAGCCCCTATAACCACTGAGAGAGATTATGAGAGGGCTTAACATTCAGATTTATAAAGGCTTAGCATATGCTCATTACCTACTAGCTGTTTTCTCCTTGCCACAATAGGTCAAGTTGTAATGTCTTTCTGTCTATTGCGAACATACTGTACTGTCTGGTTATGTTATGTTGTTATAATCCTTTTTGAAAACTCAATAAATACGATTGAAAAAAAATGGAATGGGTTCCCCCCCTTCTTAATACAAGTTCCTTTGAGCCTGGCATGAATTGAAGGGGGTACCACATGCAAAAAACAAAAACAAAAAAAGAAATGTGTCTCCCAGGAAATCTTTACCAGACCTTTTGGATCTAATTCAGGTTTTAAGGGGACCTCACACAAAAAGGGGATTCCTAAAAATCCATACCAGACCCTTAAAGTGTTTCTAAAGGCAAACCTTTTGTTTTTCTTACTACATTCTCTGCATTAAGATAAAATACCTTCAGTGTGCAGCAGCCCCCCTCAGCCCCCCTACTACTCATCTGAGCCCTATCTCGATCCAGCAATATTGCACGAGAGCCTTCGCTGTCCAAGACTCTCCCTCCTCATTGGCTAAGACACAGCAGCTGTTGGCTCCTGCTGCTGTCAATCACAGTCAGTGAGCCAATGAGGAGCAAGAGGGGGTGGCGCCGAGCTACCGATCCATGTCTGAATGGACACACAGAGCGGCGGCTCAGCTAAGGTGCCCCCATAGCAAGCTGCTTGCTGTGGGGGCACTCAGCAGGAGAATTTGGGCTATTCTGTGCAAAACTGCTGCACAGAGTAGGTAAGTATAACATGTTTGTTATTTTTAAACAAAAAAACAAGACTTTACTATCACTTTAATGCAAACATACAGCCTGGCTTCTCAGGAAAGGGAGTGTGCCCCCCTCCAGAACTATACTTGGCCACATGCCCTCAACATGGGGGATTCTCCTGGCAAAGCACTTTGTCTTCATGTTGATAAAGACAAGGGGCTCTTCCCTACAACCTTTGTCGATGGTTGTGGGGGTCATCGGGTAAGGAGGGGCTTATCATAATCTGGAAACCTTAAAAAATAAGGGGGCACCCATATATTTACTCTACGTTAATCAGTATACTTTTTTTTTTTATCTCAAAACAAACTTTATTGAGCAGCTTTACATACACAGCACATATCCATTTAGCCTTGCATCAGTCCAGTACATTACATTACCATTTTCTCCATTCTATTATACATGCATTTGGCATACATCTTCCATTCCTATCAACGTTAAATTTCTGTGGTCCATGCCAGTTTATATGAACAGTCTGTCCCCGACCAGCTCTACCGGTGCCAGGCCTGGCACCGCTAGCCATGGTGACCATATCTTCTTGAATTTAGCCATACTCCCTCTGTGTTGGTATATTACTTTTTCGAACCTAATGGTGTGATTCACTTGAACTACTCACTCTTTCACTTTAGGAGGACTCTCAGATTTCCAGTGTTGTAGTATCAGTTTTCTTGCCTGAAAGAGTGCTCTCTCCACCCCTGACTTGTGGGCCTCTTCTACAAAGTCTGCCTCTAAGATACCCAGTAGGCCTACTTTTGGGTCTTCTGGTAGGTTAATCTGAAAAGCACTATTCAACGTGCCCAACACCTCCCTCCAGTAAATGTGTAACTTGGGACACCTCCACATTAGATGTATCAGATCCCCATGATCCCTACGGCATCTAGTGCATGTCGGGTCATCCCGCACCCCCATGCTCACCAGCCTGGCCGGTGTGTAGTAAACCCTTAGGAGTAAATACAATTGGGAAAGCCTCTGCGCCACATTCAGGGAGCACCTTGTAACTGCCTCCAGTGCCTCTTCCCACTGCCCCTCCTCAAACGGTCCAGTGTCCCTCTCCCATCTAGGTAGTGTCCTCCTATTCTCTGCAGGGAGAAGCCTATTTAGGAGCATAGCATAACATCCTGAAATAAATCCCTTATAAACCTCAGTTTCCCACATGTAAGTAAATATGGGCGAGGGACTCATCGTCCATGGTTCCGCTGTCCCCTGTGCCCTAATGGCATGCCAAAGCTGTAGGTAGTAAAATCGCATTTTAGGATGAAGCCCAAATTCCACCTGCATGTCCTCAAATGTGCGTAATTTCCCCTCTTTAAATATCTGCTGCAATTGCAACACACCATGCCGCTGCCACTTCTGTCTGTACTGTAGTTTTTCTAACTCGGGATATCTTTTGTTATCCCATATAGGGCTATATCTAGTGAATCCCTCTACCTGTTGAATCGTGCGTATCTTATTCCAGATTTTTTGCATAAGGTTATATGTGGGGAAAAGCCTGTTGGACTTAGCTAGACGTAGGGCCTCCAAACCCTCTGCCACGGTTCCATCTGTTATATAGCCCACCAATTTTGTCATAGGGTCCACCAAGTTCAACACCCTATCCCCCTTATCGTTTAAGAGTCTCGCAATATGCTGTGCCTGGGAGGCCAAGTAGTAGGCCCATGGATTAGGGAGCGCCATGCCTCCCGCCTCCTTGGGGTGTTGTAGTTGCACCAGACTCACCCTCGCAGGCCTGTTCTGCCATATTAGGGACCTGAATATGGAGTTCATCACCCGGAAGTATTTTAATGGAATCACCATAGGAGAATTATGTAGCACATATAAGATCTGCGGCATTAGGATCATTTTAATCAAGTTAATCCTCCCAACAGGAGATAACTTCAATTTAGACCATACTAGAATTCTGTCACGACACCGATTCAGAAGGGGCTTCAGATTCCGGGAGATTAAGTCCAGTGGGTTGGGTGTGATTTGTATCCCTAGATATCTAAATTCAGTTGATACTGGTATCCCGTTTATATCCCCCTGTCCTGGGTCCAATCTCCTGTCCAACAGCATGAGGGACGACTTGGTCCAGTTTATTAACAAGCCTGAAAACCTACCAAACCGTTGCACCTCCCCCATGGCCTCCATTAATGACCTCCCTGTGTCCCCAAGTAAAAGCAGAGTATCGTCTGCATAAAGCATTAACTTTTCATGGATGTCCCCATACCTGAACCCCTGGATCCTTTGATTAGAGCGTATGCGTTCCGCCAGCGGCTCTATGGCCAGCGCAAACAGGAGAGGGGATAAGGGGCATCCCTGTCTCGTGCCTCTATAAAGCCTAAAATAGGGTGATATTCTCCCCTCCCCCCTAATGGCCGCCTGCGGGGAACTATACAGCAGTTTGACCCAATCAATGAACCCCTCTCCTATCCCAAATTTTCGCAATATAGCCCACAAGTAGGACCACTCAATGCTGTCGAACGCTTTGTGGGCATCCAATGACAGCAGAGCGCGGTCCCCCATATTGTCAGCTGTCGTCTGGATATTCAGAAACAGACGTCTTAAATTTATTGCTGTAGACTTTTGTGGCATAAAGCCAGCTTGATCAGAGTGAACCACAGATGAGATCACCTTCCCTAATCTAATGGCCAACACTTTTGCCAGTATTTTCACATCTGTTTGAAGAAAAGATATGGGCCTGTATGATCCTGGGTCTAATGGATCCTTACTCGGCTTCAGCAACAATACTATGTTAGCTTTAGTCATAGAAGGCGGCAGACGGCCAAGTCCCTTGGCCTCCTTAAACACCAGCAATAGTTGGGGTAGAATACTCTCCGCATACTGTTTAAACACCTCCACCGGGATGCCATCATCTCCCGGTGCCTTTGAGTTAGGGAACGCCCCGGTCGCCTCCTGTAGCTCCTCAACTGTGAGGGGAGCATCCAGTTTTAATCTATCTGCAGCTGACAGTACCGGCAAATCCAGCTCTCCCATGTACTCGGTCAAAGATTCGGCCGTGTACTCCTGGTGAGAACAGTACAAAGTAGAATAGTAGGATGCCAGTACCGCCATAATATCATCAGGGAGGTTTGTAATCCTGCCCGAAGGCATCCTAATAGCACCAATACCAGGGGAAGATTGTTGGGCATGGGCAATTTTCGCTAGTAGGCGACCGGTGTGCTCACCCTCCTCGTAGAATGCCTGCTTACTAAAGAAACGCTTCCGTTCTGCCCCGGAGCTCACAACATGCTGTAAAGCCTCCTGGGCAGATACCCAAGCCTCCCTATGTCCCTCTGTGGGGTCTGCTAAAAACCTGGCTTCTGTATCCCGCACTAGCCTTTCCAATCCCTCCTCCTGAGCATGTGTGGCCCTCTTAACCGCTGTGATCTCCTCAATAAATATTCCCCTAAGATATGCCTTGAATGTCTCCCAAACCACCCCTCTTTCCTCCTGCCCCTCATGAACCTTCCAGAATTCTGTCATCGCATCAGTCACCTTTTTTTGAGATGGGAATAATTTGAGCCAGTTGGCATTCAGCTTCCAGGGGGCCCTCGATAACCCGGAAGGGGGACGCATCTCCAGGGCTACAATAAGCGGTGAGTGATCAGATATTCCCCTGTTGGCGTATTTGATGTCATTGACATATCGTTCTGCTTCCCTTGAGCACTGACACAGATCGATACGTGACAATGTGGTGTGAGTCTTCGAGAAGCAGGAGAACTGTTTCTCTCCTGGGTGTTTGCCTCTCCAAGGGTCACTCCACCCCACCTCCTCCACTAGCTTTCTCAGAGGGGTACGTTTTTTCCCCCTATCCCCCACTACCGGCGGATGTTTATCCAGCCGAGAGTCAAGATAGCACTTAAAGTCACCTATTACAAACAATGGTACCCCAGGATATCTTAACTGGTAATCCACAACAGTTTTCAGCACCTGATGCCCATAAGGTGGTGGTATATAAACACAGATGAGAATACATTTCAAGGTAAATATTCTGCAAAATAACAAAATGTACCGACCCTCCGTATCTATCTGACAGTCCAGTTCCTGGTAATCCAGGGAGGTGTGTATGAGCACACTCACCCCCCTGGAAAAAGAGGTGTGAACTGAATGATACGCCTTGCCCACCCATCTAAAGTTCAAACAGGACACTGAGTCTGTAGTTAGGTGTGTTTCTTGTAAGAGACAAATAGCAGGCAGGTACTTGCGTATGGAAGTTGAGACCATAGTTCTCTTTAGGGAATCGTTCAGTCCCCTGACATTCCACGACACCACTGGAACCGCCGTCATTTATATAGTCCCTTTCCCATCACTGCAACGGCACCCAACGGTGTCCTGTCATAAACCGGCCAGGGTCCATGTACATTGCAACCCCTCAATGCCTGTGCATGAACCAAACGTAAATTATGCAATGCTCCAATAAAACAAATTTCCCTCATATTAACCAGTATGCGTAGCTGCTCTTGAACATCATGTAGCTCTAACCCACCAGATGTGTACCCGGGCTGAGCTAGAGGCGAGGGCAACAACCCTTCCTCCTCCGCCGAGGCCCCGCCATTATGGCTCAGTGGGCGGTCAGAGCGTACTAAAACCAACGGAAAAAAAAAAGAGTTATCAAAAAAACAGTCAACAGGCGGACAACAGGTCCCACGGTTTCCCAACCCACTGGGATCCAACAAGTTGGTTGTCACTTTCTCCATCCGGATAAGTGTGTAGATTTTAATTGTCACTCCTCACATCCCCAGCCGAAGATTGGGACAACAGAAGTCAGCGTTCCCCGGCCAGCAATAGTCCAAGAGTTATTCGAAGGACACACTGTCCACGATAATTCCTGCACCTATTAACAATACTGTACTTTGGCATTCCTCTTGGGCACTATCTGTCACAGTCCTCCCTCTTCCCCTGCAGGTCTTCTCTCTTGGCGAAATGCATTTTCATTAGCATCCAGCCACTCCGAGGCCTCCGCAGCATGCTCAAAGAAATGGGCCTGGCCCTTGACAGTTATCCGGAGACGCGCTGGATACAGCATGGCATATGTGGCCTGCAATCTCTGCAACCGTCTCTTCACTTCATTAAAGCGGGCTCGCTTTTTTTGCACTTCCGAGGAAAAATCAGGGTAAAAGGACACTCGTGCTCCATTAAACTGTATATTTTGTTTCTCCCGGGCAAGGCGCAGTACAATCTCTCTATCTTTATAGTGTAGCAGTCGGGCTAACAGCGGGCGGGGAGGGTGACCTGGTGGTAGAGGTCTAGTAGGTACTCTATGAGCGCGCTCCACAGCAAAGAGCGCCATGAAGGCCTCCTTGCCAAACACCTCCGGTAGCCATCTTTCCACAAAGTCAGTGGGGTCCCTGCCCTCCACCTTCTCCGGGAGCCCAATAATCCGAACGTTGTTGCGACGCATCCGATTTTTGAGATCGTCAGCGCGGGTGTCAATAGATTTGACCATTATAGAGTTGCGTTGAGTGTCTCTGAGCAATGGCGGTATCTTGTCCTCTATGTCACTAATCCTGCTTTCAGCCGCTGTTGTTCTTTCCCTGATCTTTTGTAGATCCTGCCTGATCAGGCCCATTTCCTCTTTCAGTCCCCCAAAGTTCTCCTGGAGGTTATTCACTGAGGCAGTACACTTATGAATAGCTCTCAGGATCTCTGACAGAGAGGGCTGAGCAGCGTCCTCATTCTCACTGACAGTCTCAGAAGCTGGCTGGCTCTCCGTGTCCCCTACAGGGTGTCCCTTCCCAATCTCTCCCTGAGCCTCACGGTCCTCCCCGGAGCTCTCCCCCTCCATTACGGGGTCCGCTTGGGCCTGGGTACCTGTAAGCTTCTGTGCATAGAAGCGCATGTCTTTGGGGGGGTCCCCCGTGAGAGGCTTGTTAGATTTGGATGCCTTACTCACGGTTTCCTTAACACGCGGAGTGCGCTGCTGGAGGCCTGGGCCGGCGCCATGTTGGATCTCCGCGCGCTGCACTTCTTCCTTGTTTTTCTGGGTAACCATCATGTTAACGCACAGTTTAAGGCTGTTAAAGGTGTCACGATGCCTTGAGGGGTCTTTTGGAGTCCAAGGGTCAGCTCTGCTAAGCTGGGAACAGGATCGATGAAGGGTAATCAGCGGGAGCTCTGTGAAACACTTCTGTTCACATGCCGATCCTGGCCACGCCCCCTAATCAGTATACTTTACATAAGTATAAGTTCCCCTACTCATTCACAAAAAGTAAAGACACTTTAAGTAAAGTACTTTATTAAAAAAATAATAACGTATGTAAGTCCATTATCAAACACATCATCCAGTGATGCTGATTCATGCCAATTAGAATGCCCGATGACTGGCAACCCACAAAAAGAAAAAGAAACACCAAATGACAAGTTAGGTAAATCACAGCTGCTATAAACAAGGGAAGGAGTCTCCAGAATTATGTCATTGACCATATATGGGACTTTTTTTTTGACTCATCCATTCTTTATTTCTAGGTTACATTTTTTGTGAATTAGTAGAGGTACTATGTACCAAAAAGCCCCTGCCCACAGACCCTCACAACCACCTGCCAGGGTTGTGGGAGGAAGCCCTTGTCCTTATGAACATGATGAAAGGTTCATTGTCAGAGGGATTCTCTCTGGCAAGGTACCGCCTAATGTTGAGGGCCTGTGACATGGTATGGTACAGGGGGTGGGTGCATTCCTCCCTTTCCTGGCCAGCCAGACTGCATCAATAAGGGTCTGTGGATGTTTAGGGGGACCACTACTACAGCACACATAACAAAGGGAAAATCATTTTTCACAAGTGGCATCTCATTGCTGACATATTAAAATAAAAACTGCACACAGACCATTACAAAATTCCCCAAAAATACATACCAGAATCTTGGGGCGAGGGTGTTTGTGTGCTGTTTTTCTTTTAACAAAGAAGCTGTCAATAGAATGTAATTTGCCAGAAATGTTAAACTTTTTTTTCCTTTGTAAATATCAGTGCTGCTGCAACACTTTCTGTACATCCTATAGATGTGCCCCTTCAGAGGCAGGATTAGGGCACGCCTCTTGAAAATCTGCCAACCTGTAGGTGTGACATAGCACCAGAGCATAAGTGGCGGAGACGTGATGTCACACTATCATCGAGTCATACACAGTCTCTCTCTCTCTCCTCTCCCTCTCTCTTGTCTCTCTCTCCCTCTGTGCTCAATATAATTTGGCCTGCTGCTGGGTAATCTTATAATGTTGTGCCATGTGTAGTCTCTTAATTCTTAAATGAGAGCTTAATAGAAATTGGCTAGTGGTAACACATTTTGCATCAGCAAGAACAAGGACAGTCAATGTGAACTACTTGCCAATTTCTGTCTTACAGTAAAAGTGTGTCTATTACTGTATGATGAAAAAGCATGTCACTGATAAATCTACTTGAAAAAAATGCATTTTTTTTAAAACTGAGATTATTGAAATTGGGATGTTGCTGCTGCATGCACGCCAAACTAATTTAAAAAAAATACAGTGAGCCATGGCCACAGCAAGTATGAACCCAGCCTTAGTGATTTATTTATTCCACCTGCTGAGATAAAATATTCATATGCCATATAGTCATCTACTTTACCAATTTTGCCAGTCCCAAACGTAAAGCCTACCTTTGAATCTCCCTCTCTCACAGGGCACCCAACACCCTTTTTTTTTTTTTAATGTGTGCGTAACTTTTCTTGTGGTCCGCAGTCCAGTCCTGTGATATTAATGGGTCTCTTTCTTCTCTTGCGTCCTCTGGATAATGAACCCTGAATGCAGAAGAGAGTAGTGCTACATCATAAATCCAGGGTCCAGGTGGCTTGATCATGTGCACCCCAGAGGGTGTGCTCTCAGGCCTGGTACACACGATGCGATAATTGTACCACCGCACTTCCAACTTTTCTCAAAATTGGCTGTCCGTGATATTGTATAGCGTACTAATGTGAGTCAAGTTATCATCCGATAAATGGGAACGTAGTGACATGTTAGGAGCGTATAAAGAGGAATTTCAGGTGAATGAGAATTGTGAATTACAGACGCAGGTTTACACAACCGAACACTTCCTGGACTCCAAGCATGCATGTTTGCACTTCCAACTTTCATTTGGCCAACTTCTGTACACAAGAGCCGAAAATTGGCCAATGCCTTGTTGGCAGACAAAAGTTTTCTAGTCTTCACATACAACTTCTGTAGGACGATAATTGAAAATTGGCTGTCGAATCGTGCATGCTAACGGTTGGATTATCTGACGAAAGGCTGTCGTACGACCGTTGTTGGCCAATAACCGTACCGTGTGTACGGGCCTTTAGAGTTCTGGGCTTGCAGTAAGTAGGATAAATAATGTTGTGCACTATTCAGTCCTGAAGGGCAGAACCCTCTAGTGGTGGAAAAACTCCCGATGGGGGACATTGCTGTAGACAATGTAAGTATTGCAGCTAGAGCTGTTTTTTTCTTTGAGCTTTTTCTTATGGGGGTTTTTGTTAATATGCTGAAGTCGGGTTTAATAAGTAAAAAAAAAAAAAATTCCTTTTACTAATGAATGCCAAAAACACAGATGTCCATATCAGTATGTAGGTGGGGCACAGGGCTGGGATATCCAACCTGAGAGAAGTTATACACACAGTTCTTGATATTGTCTTTTGTTTTGCATATTGTATTTAGGTTGGCAATAATGTATAGAGACAGTTTCTATACCACTAATATTCAAGCATCAAAGCAGTGGATAATTGTACAGAATTACAAGATAACAGTTGATAGTTGTAAAATATTAACAGGCTTAAGCCTGCTTTATCAAAGGATGGCTTCTGCTGAAGGGGTGGCATTTTCCGGAGTACTGAGACACCACTCCATGCTGCTGATAGGAGCCCACCTCTCCGATTTAGATAAAAAATTGTCCACTGTACACAAGTGGTGTCCCTGAACTGACGCTACTCAAACAGGAACCTCCCCTTGTGCTACTCACTTTCCATAATAAGTGGGGTCTCTGTCCCTCACCTACCACTCCCTTGAGGCATGCCCAAATGGTTATAGAGCCCCACACCAAGATGGCTACCAGTTGCAGGGTTCAATCAGACAGCTGCAAACTCTGTAACAGCTATGGGGTCACTGAGGGAACATTTCCCTCTAAAGGCTTCACTCCATCTGTACAGTGGCACAATGAAACCCACTGGATGGAGGGAAACCTGCATTTGCCTACAAGTATGAAAAATTTTGGATAAGGAGCTCAACGGCTCAACAATTAGCCTTAAAGTGCCATTAAACCCAAACTATGAAAAACTATCATTATGTGCTATATCCTGGAGTGTTCATACTCACAAAGCCACTAAAGCATTTGTTTTGTGATGAGTGAAATATACCTGGTTGATCCTGCTCTCCCTCCCATATTCTCTGTGTTCCTAGTGCTGCCTGTGATTGTGTAGACCAGCAGGTGGCCTCTACGGAGCATGCTCAATATAATTTCCTTTCTGAGCTCTTCATTCCCTCTTTTTTCTGTGCTTATCTGTGCAGCCCATGTGAATATATAATTACACACGTGGATGTATACACAGGATGTATTGCACCCCTCTCCCTCTCTCCTCCTCCACATCCTCTTAATGCTAACACTGTGTGTGTGAGATACAGTATGCTGATTGATTACATTCACTAAGAAACTCATCAACATTCTTAGTTTTAATATAAATCAGTAATAAATATATTTAATTAAATTGCTAATACCTGTAAAGTAAATGAGCCTTGGATACAGTTGCCTTCTGAACAAAGTGAAAGCTAGTATCTGACTCTGCCTACACCATATTCACATACAAAAAAAAACCACACATTTGATGTTCAATAAAGATTTATTGGGCGCTCTAAAATGGTTATTTGGTGTTTCAAATGTATTTTAAATTGCTATTCTAAAAACATTTTTTTAGTCATGTGACTGACACAGCACCAACCAGGGCTAGCTAGACACAGACCTACGCTGTAGATAGCATAAATCGCCAGAGTAATAGAAACCCCTCCCCAAAGATCTTTCCCTGCAGATGCCAAAAAAACAGGAAAAAGTAATGTGACCACACATGATTGCTGCAGGAATAAGATACGTGGAGGATTAAAAAAAAAAAAAATACAGTAGCATGATATAGATGATTTATGTGAACAAATTATGACAGTTATCACGTCTCTGTTTAGTATCACTTTAATGCATCCCTTTCCAGGTGATATGTGTTTCCTATTTCAATGTCTTTTAGAATAGGTTTACATTGTCAATACAGGCAAAGAAAAGAAAAGAAAAAGTCAAACTCCATACACCCAATACTATACCATTTTACTAGTCTCACATTGAAGCAACACCCTTAACCCCCCCATATCAAAATCCCTGAAGCATGCAGCTCTGCCTACTGATATTGAATCATCTTGCAGTGCTTTATTAAATAGATTTTTGTGTTACTTACATATCTTACATTTTTCTCCCACTTCCTGGTTTCCTTGAGGCACTTCAGTGCCTTCCACAGAGAGTTGATATCACACATGAAACATATGAGATTATTCTTGCTATTCTTTAGTAGCAAGCTGCACCAGATTACCCACATGAATCAAACAAGATTTGGCGTGACTTTTTTTTTCAGTTATTGAAGAACAACAAGCCATGCACTAGAACTGCCACAATGTCATCAGTGGGCTAGGAAAGGGAAACAGAAAGAAGTCGGCTTTGAAAATGGTGGCTTGAGAGTGGGGCACAGGGGGAACATATCCACTAAGAATGTGGGAAACTATGGCAACAAATGGTTGGTAACTTACTTAAGTGTAAACCTTTGTCTAAAAATTTGAAGGTAGTGTTGGTAGCTTTATACGAGATGGGAGGTGGAGTCTTCTTAAAACCTGTGTATTATTGGTGCTGTACTTTTGCATTTCTCAATGCACTGCTTATTTAACAGGTTCCCCACCTCGCGCCGTCTTTTCACGGCGGCAGTCGGGGAGCCCTGCGCAAATCGCCATAAATAAGCAGCGATTCGCATTTGGCCACCAGGGGGCGCGCGCGCGCACCCGCCGCACTCCTGGGGAGTGTGCCCGCGGCTCGGGCGGACCCGATGTCCGCCGGCGAGCCGCGATGAGCGGCTACAGGGAAAGAACGGGGAACCGCCGATGTAAACACGGCGGTTCCCCGATCTGTCAGTGGGGCATGAGAGATCTACTGATCCCTGTCACTGGGATCAGTTAGATCTCTCATGCCCATGTTAGCCCAACCCCCCCCACAGTAAGAACACACCCAGGGAACACAGTTAACCCCTAGCTCTCCCCCTGCAGGTTAACCCCTTCACTGCCAATGACATTTATACAGTAATCAGTGGACATTTAAATTTCTGATCGCTGAATAAATGTCATTGGTCCCAAAAAAGTGTCAAAATGTTCCGACATGTCCCCCCCAATATCGCATTACCGCTAAAAATCGCAGATCGCCGCCATTACTAGTAAAAAATAAAAACCCCAGAAATGAATTCTCACCATCCGTAAACGCGGCCACTTTTGCGCAAACCAATCAATAAGCGCCGATTGCAATTTTTTTTATCGCAAATATGAGGAATTATATAAATCGGCCAAAAACGGTGAAAAAAAAAGTTTTTTTATATTTTTTTTTTGGATTTGAATTTTAGCAAAAAGTAAGGAATTTGGGTTTTTTTGCAAAATGGTCGCTGTTCTTTTGTTTATAGTGGCGATAAGAAATGACGCAGAGGCGATCAAATACCACCAAAAGAAAGCTCTATTTGTGGGAAAAAAAGGACGCAAATTTTGTTTGGGTACAACGTCGCACGACCGCGCAATTGTCAGTTAAAGCGACGCAGCGCCGAATCGCAAAAAGTGCTCTGGTCCTAAAGTGGGAAATTCTTCCGGGGCTGAAGTGGTTAAGAAGCCTACTTGTTAATAGCATAGGTTGAAGTCAGTATAGACAACTTGTCTCCACTGCAGCTTAATTTTTGCTTGATAATGTTCCAACAACGTTTTAGACAAATCAATCTTACCTCCTTCTGTTGATTTGTTGCCTGTTTGTGTGATCTCGTATGCATGAATGATGCTTACTCATCCTGTTTTGAGCAGCCGGTGCGACGCTCAAGATGGCCTGCAATAATAAACAGATACTATTATGTTTGTTTTTACCATCTGCATGTGTGATGCATGTTGAAAATGTTAGAAAAGTAGTCAAATCTATTTTCTGCTGTCTTTTTTTTTTTCTTCAAAGATTCTGATTTTTAAATATTGTGTTAGTCAAAAAAACTTCAATATCTAGCAGCCTTACTTATAAAATCAGCTGCCTGTGTCTGATAAAGATAATTCCCACAGCACAGTCATAGCAGGTGTTCTCTGATTGATTTTTAAAAGGAAGCTTGGAGCATGGAAGCTTAGGAGAATACAAAGGATTTTCTGGAGGAGAACTGAGATTGAATTACATTATTACAATACATATACATACATGCACTGTTGCCATAGTAATTTATGACTACAGTTTTATATAAGAACATTTAAATGTGGATGTTTTGGCCTGTTAAAGCATGAAACTACACACAACAGGATGTCAGGTCAGTGCCACATGAGAGACTTTTCTGCCAGTGATTTTACGCCTGCTGCCCTGACAGATGACATAATCTGCTTCTAGAAAACACTACACATGTGACGGGGTCAGAACTTTTACTGATGACAATCACAATAAAAGCATGCACAAAATTATCATCCCTATGTGGTAGTTTTATAAGGTTATTTGAACGAAAACCATTTGCTAGAAAAGCTTTCTGTGATATCACTTAAAGTAGTTGTGAAGTTTCATTTTGTTCCCTATAAAGATAACAAACATGTTATACTTACCTGCTCTTTGCAGTGGATTTGTACAGGGCAGCCTGGATCCTCCTCTTCTCGGGTGTCTCTTTTGTGCTTTTAGCCCCTCCCTCCTGCTCAGTGCCCCCACAGCAAGCAGCTTGCTATGGGCCATCCGAGCCAAGTCACAGCTCCCTGTGTCCATTCAGACACGGATCCCCGACCTGGCACTACCCCCTCTCTCTCTCCTGATGGGCGAGCTGACTTTGATTGACAGCAGGGGCAGTCAATGGTGCTGCTGCTGTGTCTCAGCCAATCAGGGAGGGAGAATCTTGGATGGCTGAAACACTCGTCGACATCGCTGGACAGAATGGTCCCTCAGGTAAATTTTAGGGGGGCTGAATGCAATATGATAAAAAACCTTCTTCCTTTACAACACCTTTAAACATTTTAACCACTTGCTTACTGGGCACTTAAACCCCCCTCCTACCCAGACAAATTTTCAGCTTTCAGTGCTGTCACACTTTCAATGACAATTGCGCGGTCATGTAACACTGTACCCAAATTAATTTTTTATAATTTTTTTCACACAAATAGAGCTTTCTTTTGGTGGTATGTAATCACTGCTGGGTTTTTTATTTTTTGCTAAAAAAAAGAAAGAAAAGAAAAGTAACAGACCGAAAATTTTGAAACAAAAAAGTTTCATAGTTTGTTAAAACATTTTGAAAACAGGTAATTTTTCTCCTTAATTGATGTGCGTTGATGGGGCTGCACTGGTGGGCAATGATAGGCTGCACTGATGGGCACTGATAAGGTGGCACTGATGGGCACTGATAAGGTGGCACTAATGGGCACTGATAAGGTGACACTAATGGGCACTGAGAGGTGGCACTGATGGCTGGCACTGATGGTTGGCACTGAAGGGCACTAATAGGTAGCACTGAAGGGCACTGATAGGTGGCACTGATAAGTGTCACTGGTAGGTGGCACTGATGGGCACTGATGGGTGGCACTGATGGGCACTGGTAGGCACTGGTAGGTGACACTGATAGGCAGCACTGATCAGTGGCACTGATGATGAGGCACTGATGGACATTGATTGGCACCACTGGTGGGCATTGATAGTTGGGACTGTGGGTAATAATAGGTGGCACTGTGGGCACTGATTGGTGGCACTGTGGGCACTGGTAGGTGGCGCTGGTGTGTACTGACAGGTGTCACCGGCAGATGGTACTGGTGGGCACAGACGAGCAGCTCTGTGTGAGGCCTGATGTCCCTCTGACAGAAGTCGGTGATCGGCTCTTTTTTCTCCTCATTCTGACAGCGTGAGGGGAAAAAAATACAGATTGGCGAGCTTCTGTTTACATCACGTGATCAGCTGTCATTGGCTGACAGCTGATCACGTGGTAAGGGGCCAGGATCAGCCCCTTCCTCCGATCTGTGTTCAGCCGAGTCTCATAAACTCAGTGATCACAGAGGGCACCACGCACGACCCACAGGGATGCACAAACAGCGCATGCTTGGGAGGACATCTATTGATGGCCTCTGGGCAAAGTAGGTCCCCATTGTAGCCCTCATTCGGCTATAGCGTGGGCATCAAGCGGTTAATTAACATATTTGAAATACATACATTTTTAAATTGATCAGTAAATGGAGTTTTTCATTAGAGAAGCTGGAGGCTGTCTTTGCTAAATTCTCCTTCTGAAAATGTTAGTTGCTTGGCTGTTATACTGACCCCCTTGCCTCAGCACTAGGAGTCACTGAACCAGAATAAGCATGAATATATATATATATATATATATAGATATATTTATATATCTATAGATATATATATTGTAATATTTGGGGGGATTGTAGCTCCACAGGATCGAGGGCAACACCAGTATATTTGAAACAAAGAGGCTTTTATTTCTTTAGCAAGCAAATTAAAGTCCAGCTTCCAGCAGCACACAGAAATGAAACATACCAAAAGAAAGTCCACTTGTCTTCAGCACAAGGTAAATATAAAAGTAAAAAGACACATACAGTTTGTTGAAGGGTCTTCAACCCAGGACTTTGCACAATCCTTGTTAGCTCTTTTAGCAGCCTCCAGCACACATGCCTCTCTACAAATACAGGTGTCTCCTCACAGCTCCTCCTCAACAACAGCTAACACCATTTCCTACCTTTAAGAGCTGCTTCCTGGAGACTCTTAACCCCGTGAGTTCTGGAGCCCCCGTAGTCAGGGGTGGAGGCCCCATCCCACCCGAAGATCACTTCAGGGCCTCCGAAATTCCGGGTCCCTACTACCTCTCTATCAACACAGGGAGAACTGCGAGTCAGTCCTCTCTGTAATATTGCTATCCCCGGAATTTCTCACCCATCTCAGCTGACCCCCTGAGCACTTACCCCCTTTCTTTAAAGGGACCCCAAACCAAATATTGGTGCTATATAGCAGTGGTTCTCAACCCTGTCCTCAAGTACCCACAACAAGCCATGTTTTCAGGTTTTCCTTTATCTTGTACAGGTGCTTTAAATCAGAGTCAATGGCTTGGTATTTTGGACAGCTATTTTATCTAAGAAATTTTCAAAACATGGCCTGTTGGGGGTACTTGAGGACAGGGTTGAGAACCACTGCTATATAGCACCCGTCCAGGACCCAACCTTGGCGTCCTGTACAATATATATATATATATATATATATATATATATATATATATATATACACACACAGTATCTCACAAAAGTGAGTACCCCCCTCACATTTTTGTAAATATCTTATTCTATCTTTTCATGTGACAACACTGAAAAAATGACAATTTGCTACAATGTAAAGTAGTGAGTGTACAGCTTGTATAACAGTGTAAATTTGCTGTCCCATCAAAATAACTCAACACACAGCCATTAATGACTAAACCGCTGGCAGTGAGTGAGTATAGCCCTAAGTGAAAATGTCCAAATTGGGCCCAAAGTGTCAATATTTTGCCACTGGAGTGCTCATCCACTCTTCCAAGGTGACATCATGGAGCTGGTGGATGTTAGAGACCTTGTGCTCCTCCATCTTCCGTTTCAGGATGCCCCACAGATGATCAATATGGTTTAGGTCTAGAGACATGCTTGGCCAGTCCATCACCTTTACCCTCAGCTTCTTTAGCAAGGCAGTGGTAATCTTGGAGGTGTGTTTGGGGTCCTTATCATGTTGGAATACTGCTAGAGTTGAGCGGACACCTGGATGTTCGGGTTCGGTGAGTTCGGCCGAACTTCACAAAAAAGTTTGAATTCGGCCCCGAACTTGACCCGAACTTGACCCCGAACCCCGATCCCCATTGAAGTCAATGGTGACCCGAACTTTTGGGCACTAAAATGGCTCTAAAAAAGTCCTGGAAAGGGCTAGAGGGCTGCAAAAGGAAGCAAAATGGGTGTAAGAGTAGGACAAGTGCCCTGCAAACAAATGTGGATAGGGTAATAGCTTAAAATCACATAAAAAAAATAAAAAATGGAGGAGGTGGATATGGAGGTAGCCAACACTGTTTTTTGTTTTTTGTTTTTTCTAATTGGGGTACCCAGCAATGTTGACACACTTTTTAATTTTGTGCAACAAATGCACAGCAAGGTGCAAATGTACTATGTAGCACTATTTTTTTTTTTTTGTTTTTAAACCAGCCATGTCGACGCACTTTTTAATTTTGTGCAAGAAATGCACAGCAAGGTGCAAATGTACTATGTAGCACTATTTATTGTTCTTTTTTTTTAAACCAGCAATGTAGACACACTTTTTATTTATGTGCAAGAAATGCACCGCTGGCCGCAAATGTAGTATTTAGAATATATATATATTTTTAAACCAGCAATGTAGACGCACTTTTTATTTTTGTGCAAGAAGTGCACCACTGGCCGCAAATGTAGTATTTCAAATATTTTTTTTAAAATCAGCAATGTAGACGCACTTTTTAATTTTGAGCAAGAAATGCCCCGCTGGCCGCAAATGTAATATTTTGCACACAAAAAAAAAAATAATTTGTCTAACTGCAATGTAAAAGCAGTATTTAAATATGCCAAAATATTGCCAACTGAACTAACAGAACACAATTAAAGTAGTATCCCTGACACACAACCAGTTGCAAGTGCACTGCACTTGCAAAAATGGCTGCAAACGCCAACCTAACAACCAGAAAAATTGCTTAGGTTTTATATGAGGCACTTTGCTTAGCAAACAAAATGTACTCTAGCACCCACCAATAAATCGTTGTTTTTAACAGATTTTCTAAAGCTAATCTGTCTCTCACAGCAGCAGCAGCATCCTCTCCCTACACTAGTATGAGATGATGTGACATGCAGCACTACTGGACTCCAGCTTATATAGAGGCTGGGTCACATGATGCACTGGCCAATCACAGCCATGCCATTAGTAGGCATGGCTGTGATCGCTTCTTAGGGCAAACAAGTGGAACGCTTGTTGATTGGCTGCCCTGCAGGTATTCAACAGGTGCGAAAAAATACCCAAACGCCGAACCCAGACTTTTTCTCAAATGTCCGGGTTCGGGACACAGACACCCTAAAGTCCGGTACGAAACCGAACTTTACAGTTCCCAAGAGGGTTAAGGCAGTGCTGGAAAATAATGGTGACAATACAAAATATTGACACTTTGGGCCCAATTTGGATGTTTTCACTTAGGGGTGTACTCTCTTTTGTTGCCAGCGATTTAGACATTAATGGCTGTGTGTAGAGTTATTTTGAGGGGACAGCAAATTTACACTGTCACACAAGCTGTACACTCACTACTTTACATTGTAGCAAATTGTAATTTCTTCAGTTTTGTCACATGAAAAGATAGAATAAAATATTTACAAAAGTGTGAGGGGTGTACTCATTTTTGTGAGATACTGTATATATATATTATATTTTTTTTCTGAAAAGTGACAGCTTGCAGTATGTTAGAACTATTCAGCCAACACAGAAAGTCTGCCAGTGTCATATACATTCTGCCAGTTTCAGGATTTTCTGATTTAACAAAAAAGCAAATGGTGCACTGAATTCAGATTTTCAGGGTCACTGAATTTTCACAGGACACACTATCTCTGGTTCGGCAACACTCCATAAAACAGAAAATCCACTCAGAAACAGGGAAAGGACCCAGAGTTAAAAATCCACATACATGCATGCCAGTGAGAGTGCCAAACAAACCTCCAAGATTTTAATCTTTTAATTTCAATATATCTTTATTAATTTTTATCAATAATAAAGATGAAAGCACATACATGCAGACAAACTTAGCGTGCAAAAGAAACTGCACCAAAATATTAACAACAAATACAAAACATATAAGCATTAACATAATCAGTAGTGAACATGAGACTTTTCCAAATTAAATCTCTCCAGCAGGTAAAAAATACAGAAAAACAAAAACAACAAGACAGTTTTGTGTACATACAGGGAAAGAAACAAAAAAGAAAGAAACTGAACTTTACATTTACATCATTATTGTAAAAGAGAGTAAGATTTTCCAAGACTGCCAGAGTTATAGAGGAAACTGTTCTGGTACTATAGCAAGCATATTCTCATAAGTAAAATGAGTATGAACTATGTTAATCATCTTGTTTATGTCAGGAGTGCGGGAAGAGTTTCATGATGGTCAATCTTGCAGCTAGCAAGATATGAGTTATTGTGGCTCTAAATGCCTAGATTAAAGATCGTCAATCTAGGAGACACACTGTAGGTATTGATAGGCCTGTTATCTGGAAATGTAGATAAAATACTTTAGGCCAAAAGGCAGCTAGGTTCTTACAGGACCTGAAAATATGACAGATTGTGTCAAGCTGATTACTGCATCAGCAGCAATTTGGAGATGAAGCATGCCTAATTTTGTAAATGCGGTACGGAGTAAGATACCAACTTAGTATGATTTTGGAGATTAATTTCCAGAGATTGGTGCTTTTGGTAGATATTTAATTTTCTTTCAATTGTTTTTTTATTGAAGCTTATACATAAGAAATTAAATCATACATTTGACAGCAGAGTAGCAAATATACCACATAAAATGATTAAAAATGATTCTACATCTAAGTATATTTTGCCTAAAATGAAAGCATGGAAAGAGTACACAAGTTAAGTTTCATATTGCCCATTATGCACAGTCTAAACTGCGTAACAGACTATTTATGCATACTGAACAGTAAAAAAATAAAAATAACAAGAACAAGAACCAAGTACCATTTTACAGAGAGATACCTCAAAAACCACCTAGAACCAGATTTATATTCAGTTTTTATTAGTCTTCAACTGGGAAGCATAAAACCCAAGGAGCCCAATGGGATGTAAAAGTAACTGAGGTATTGGATAGTTGGTAAAATGTTTTTCATATAAGTATTGTGTCTTGACCCTATAAATTACCTCAGTGACATTAGGAATAGTGATTGTTTTCCATCTCAATGTTATAGTCAGACATGCTGTAATGAGTATGTGGGTTATAAGAGCTCTAAATTGCGTAGGTATATTGTGTATATTGAGATTAAGTAATGCAAGGTAGGGAGTAGAGTTGAGTGAACCCGAACTGTAAAGTTCGGGTCCGTACCGAACTTTGGGGTGTCCGTGATCCGGACCCAAACCCGGACATTTGAAAAAAAGTTTGGGTTTGGGTTCTGGGTTCGGGTATTTGATCACGCATGTTGAATAGCTCCAGGGCAGCCAATCAACAAGCGTTTCACTGGTTTGCCCTTAGAAGCCATCACAGCCATGCCTACTAATGGCATGGCTGTGATTTGCCAGTGCATCATGTGACCCAGCCTCTTTATAAGCTGGAGTCACTTAGTGCTGCATGTCACATGCTCTCTGGGTAGTGTAGGGAGAGGATGCTGCCGGCGCTGTGAGGGACAGATTGCAGATATAATAACATCTCATCCTGCATTACAGAATGATCTGACTGGACTAGGTAGAGTCTACTGCTTAGAGGGACAGATTATTGTTCTAAAATCATCTCCTAGTTCTATAGGGTCGGGTTCCTGCTGTTGCTGTAAGGGACAGATTATTGTTCTAAAATCATTGCCTACTCCTATAGGGTCAGGTTCCTGCTGCTGTTGCTGTAAGGGACAGATTATTGTTCTAAAATCATTTTACTTCCTTTTGTAGCCCTCTAGCACTTTACAGTCATTTTTGTGCCCAAAAGTTTGGGTCTCCATTGACTTCAATGGGGTTCGGGGTAAAGTTTGGGTCAAGTTCGGTACCGAACCCGGACTTTTTCCCAAAGTTCGGCCGAGCCCACCGAACCCGAACATCCAGGTGTTCGCTAAACTCTAGTAGGGAGTCGTATGGACGATAAGTCCAGTAACTGACGTGATGATACTACGTTCCAGAAACTCTGCCGGCATTTACACTCTCACAATATATGCAATATACCTCCTCTCGCTCCACATTGTCTCCAACAATAGGCTGATGCTGATGGAAACATTTGGGAAAATCTTACTGGTGTTTAATAACGTCTGTATAGAATTTTTAGCATGAGTTCCCAGTGGTTAACACAATGAGAATGGTAGTAATATGATAGGATAGCATGTTGCCACTTAGTGGGGGTAAAGTTAGAACCAAGTTCCAATTCCCAATTAACCATATTAGAGTTCTTGGTGAGTTTCCCTTTGTACTGAATAAGGGAATAAAACCAAGACAGGCATCTGAGTTTGTTAAAATTGTTTAGTAAATAATTCCACGTTTCCTTTAAAGTGTATTTCTGAATAATTTGTATGAAAACGATGCAGATGAATAATTCTTTTTATGTCAGGATATTGCACTGTAACCAAGGGAGTACCCTCAGACAGGGTATAAAATATACATAAATCTGAAGTGGGATATTAGCTCAGGTCACAGTGGACTCTGAGGGTATCATGTTATGAAGCTCGTCCCATGCAAGCAGAGTAGCTTCTATAGATGGGAATGTTGGGTAAGTTACTTGTAAGTAATTTAGCTAATAATAGTGAGGGCAGATCTCTGTGACCCAACACGGCCTTCTCAATGTGTACCCATAGTTTTTCAGAATCTGAATCAAACCAGGCCTTCATTTGATCCAGGAGGGCTGCATAATAGTAATTACATATAGCGGGGATGCTCACACCTCCTTTATGTCTATGCCAGGAAAGAAAGTTTAGCCATCCCTCCTCTCCACAAAATAGTCTAAACAGTTTTTCAGTCAAGATGAAGAAGGTCTCTGGTGAAAATATTGGGATCATTCTAAAATAATAGATACGTTTAGGCAAAAGGAGCATTTTCAAAGCCGCCAATTTCCTCATCCATGACAGCTCATGAGTGGAAATGTGCCCATCTGGGGCTTGCCTTCCTTTTACAAAGCCCACTTGGTCCGCTTTAACTAATAGAGGGGTTACCTTGGCTACACGGTTAGCTAGAACTTTTGTGTATATCTTCAAATCAGTATTTAAAAGAGATATAGCCTGAAAGCTTTGTTTGCTATTTGGCTTCTTCCCTGGTTAAGGTAAGGCGATGATAGTAGCCTGCAGCATTTCCTCTGGAAAAGAGGTAGGTTTAACAGGGTCATTAAATAGAGTACCTAAGGGTGGCTGTAAAATATAAGAAAACTTTTTATAATTTTCTGCTGAGAACCCCCCCATGGCCGGCAATTTATGGACTGGCATAGAGAGAATAGTATCTAATATCTCTTTTTCTAAGATTGGAGAATTCAGAGATCTTAGTGTGTCACAATCCATCTCAGGTAATTTAATCTATCTTAAAAAATGATTTATACTAGAGTCTTACGGTTGTGGGGTACCACCATCCCACTGAAAGTTACAGAGATCCTGATAATATTTCTTAAAGGCATTGACAATAGCAGAGGGGTGATGTTCTAACCGACCACTATGATGATCTTTGATGAAGTTTAATTTTGTGTGTTGCTGTCTCTTATGGACAGTACAAGAGGGCCAGAGGCAGCTGGCAAATGTCTTTAATGCAAATAGTTGGCCAAGAGTTTCCCTGCTTTATTGCCATTGGCATAGTAAAGTGCTTTAAAGCATTTTATAGATGTCTGGTGGTTTGATATAAGTATATGAGTTAATCAAACATTTTGCCTAAATTTAAATAGGTCAGATTGAATCTGAGGGGTAGGGTTTTGTTTATGTTGTGTTTCTAGTAGTTTGAGTTCGCTAGGTAGAGTGGTTAAAACTCTTGCTCTCAGCTTCTTTTCCCTAGCAGCTGCTTGTATAAGCAATCCTCTGCTGAAGGCCTTATGAGCACACCATAGTTAAACCACATTAACATCAGATGTATTATTCGCTTCAAAAAATCCCCTTAGTTGTTGAAACAAACGTTCTTTGTATTGAAGTATGGATAGTAGTGTGGTATTATTCTGCCAGAGATATGCGGGGTTACTTGAATTCTGTTCTTTATGTGTTATCGATATAAGAGCATGGTCCGACCATGTTATCAAATGTAACGTGACAGAAACAGTTCTTTGTAAAAGGGTAAAGTCTGATACAAATAGATCAATCTGTGAATATGATTGATGTGGTGCTGAATGATAGGCGTAGTCCCTCTCAGAGGAGTTGATACATCTCCATGTGTCATATAGGTGTGTCACTGTTAGAAAATATTGCAGTTAATATTGTGTGAAATTTGAGGGGTGGCAAAATCCAGGCATTTATCTACAATGCTATTAAAATCATCACAGAGTAATAGCGATCCTTTAAGAAATTGGTCTATACGGTTCTTCAGGGATCACAGAAATGCTGCTTGACCAGAGTTGGGAGCGTAGAAGTTAACTATGGTATATGTTATATTGTTTAGATTGCAGATTAGAAAAATGCATCTCCCATCTGAGTCACAGATGACATCATGGAGCTGAAAGGTCGCTGACTGCTTGATTGCGATTAAGACCCCTCTTTTGACTGGGGCACATGCAGTAAAAATGTAAGGGATGGATGTATCTGCACATTTAAGTTGTTTATCTAGGGCAAAGAGCATTTCTTGCCACATAGATCTCCTTTTGAATGGACTGTTGAGACCAAGTGTATTAATAGAGACTACTTTAAGTGTCATAGGTAAGCTGGGATGAGATTGCAAGCAACAACTAAGTGAATATTCGTAACAGATACAGTACTGTGTTATTACCTGCAGATGGCAGCGTTGGACAGGATTTGAACAGTAGTTGCAGACTTACAAAATCAGAGACATCAAAGGCAGATTTCAAATATGGCTCTGTGGTGGGTCCTTCACTGCATCTCCCTGGTACACATATAACAGAAAAAAATGGAAAATATTGAAATAACTCGCACAAACCCAACACAGACATCCTGTGCAAATTGAACTTTAAGCCAGATTAACTGGTGGATACTTGTAAGCTGTTACAGTCATCTAGAATCCACTGGCTGCCACTCTGGAGAGACCCCCTGAGGAGGGGATTTGGTGGTCATATTCTCATCATCATCAGGCAGTAAATTCCACTTTAATAGCATATGTACAGTTCTCTTTGGTTACGAGAATTTTTGTGAGAAAACCCCAGGAATATGGGATTTTGTGGTTTTGGAAGAGCTTAGTAAGGGTCACTAGCTTTTTACGGGCCAGCATGGTATGTTGTGACAAATTCACATAGAGAGATATGCCCACATATGAGTCAGGAAGCGATGGATTTTTCCTGGCGAACTGCATTTGGTTATCCTTGACATGGAAAAAGTGGATACCTGCAGTAATGTCTCTTGGGATTTTCTCAGGCAGATTCTTTGGTTTAGGTAGATGATGAGTGCGGCCCACAATCACCTGGGGTCTGGGGTATCAGGGAGCAGAGTGGATATAAATTGCTGGACATATTGTCTAAGTTCAGATGGGGATACAGGCTCAGTGACCTCCAGCAGCTTAATGTCTATTAGGTCCACTAGTTTGCTTTTGATAGCCTGCATTTCCTCCTCTGTCTCATTGTAAGCATCCAACAGTTCATTATGAGCAATAGCAAAATCCCCCATCTTACCCTCCACATGGCTCACATGGTCCCCTATGGCAGAGACATCAGATTTTAATTGAGTGACACAATCCATCATGTTTCTGTGAAGAGAGCCTCTTAGTGTAACCAGCATAACCCTCATCACTGTGTCACTAAGTGTTTGCCTTGTGGTGGGGAATCCATTTCATATGCTCAGTAAATTCCCTGGTGCTGCCCTGTGACAAATCCTGTCCCACAGTCTCACCTGCATACTTGAGTGTAGAAGATCGCCTCTGTGCCAATTTCTTGGGTTGTGGATAGGTGATGCTTCAGGGGATGATCTGCAATTGCTATCCTGTGATGGGGATCCACACCGTGATACCTGTGATGCAGTGTGAGGAGATCTTTGCTGATGGCCGTAGCAAGAGCCAGAGGCCACGGCGCCATCTTGGGACCTTGGTGTGCTCACCGTTCTGAATAAATCGGTGAGTTATTGGGGCACATTGCTTTTTATTCTTTTCTTAGGGATAGCAGGGTGCAATAAGCTAAAAAATAGCCTCAAATTGCTGTTCTATGTCACTCGATGCTGCAGGATGCAGTTGGATATTGCCAGAGCTCTCTCCTTAGGCTGCCATCTCTCTTGCTGCCGGTCATGCCCAAGATATGTAATTTTCAATGCCTGTTGTTATTGAGCAAGTAAATAAGAGGAGTTCAAATCCTTTTCCCAGGTCAAGACAGGAGACGATTTAATAAAGGTAATTTTCCCATTGAGAGAGGAATAGAATAAAGAATGCTGCCCCATTCACAAAGGAAGTTTACATTCAAGACGGGGAATTATTTTTAATATAATAGAATTTGAAGATAAGTAAAATAGTCTGAGTTAGGCAAGTTGAATTATTTTTGTAAGGTTGTGAAGGATTTTATAGTTGTACCACAATATAAGTCACTCATGACCAGGTCCCATAGCTACCCAATGGTCTAAGGATAATAATTAATATAATTAATATACAGGATGGGCCATTTATATGGATACACCTTAATAAAATGGGAATGGTTGGTGATATTAACTTCCTGTTTGTGGCACATTAGTATATGTGAGGGGGGAAACTTTTCAAGATGGGTGGTGACCATGGTGGCCATTTTGAAGTCGGCCATTTTGAATCCAACTTTTGTTTTTTCAATAGGAAGAGGGTCAAGTGACACATCAAACCTATTGGGAATTTCACAAGAAAAACAATGGTGTGCTTGGTTTTAACGTAACTTTATTCTTTCATGAGTTATTTACAAGTTTCTGACCACTTATAAAATGTATTCAATGTGCTGCCCATTGTGTTGGATTGTCAATGCAACCCTCTTCTCCCACTCTTCACACACTGATAGCAACACCGCAGGAGAAATGCTAGCACAGGCTTCCAGTTGAATGGCCCCCAAGGTCTCCCGATCTGACCCCCTTATAAAATGTGTTCAATGTGCTGCCCATTGTGTTGGATTGTCAATGCAACCCTCTTCTCCCACTCTTCACACACTGATAAAAACACCGCAGGAGAAATGCTAGCACAGGCTTCCAGCATCCGTAGTTTCAGGTGCTGCACATCTTGTATCTTCACAGCATAGACAATTGCCTTCAGATGACCCCAAAGATAAAAGTCTAAGGGGGTCAGATCGGGAGACCTTGGGGGCCATTCAACTGGATTGGTCGTTGTGGGCTAGTTGAATGGCCCCCAAGGTCTCCCGATCTGACCCCCTTAGACTTTTATCTTTGGGGTTATCAGAAGGCAATTGTCTATGCTGTGAAGATACAAGATGTGCAGCACCTGAAACTACGGATACTGGAAGCCTGTGCTAGCATTTCTCCTGCGGTGTTGCTATCAGTGTGTGAAGAGTGGGAGAAGAGGGTTGCATTGACAATCCAACACAATGGGCAGCACATTGAACACATTTTATAAGTGGTCAGAAACTTGTAAATAACTAATGAAAGAATAAAGTTACGTTAAAACCAAGCACACCATTGTTTTTCTTGTGAAATTCCCAATAAGTTTGATGTGTCACATGACCCTCTTCCTATTGAAAAAACAAAAGTTGGATTCAAAATGGCCGACTTCAAAAAGGCCGCCATGGTCACCATCCATCTTGATATATATATGATCTATACTAATGTGCCACAAACAGGAAGTTAATATCACCAACCATTCCCATTTTATTAAGGTGTATCCATATAAATAGCCCACCCTGTAGTTATTAGTGTGAAAAGCTGAAAAAGGAGATGAGCATAAGACCCTCCAGGCTTCCAAAGTAGTACATATTGTTGGAGATAGATTTTTAGGAATGGAAGGTATGCGTGTAGAGTCTAATAGATATGTAGTTAGACTGTTACTTGGTATTAAATGCTATTAGAGTTCACACCAAAGAGGGGCCAGTCTTTAATTTGTGCTAAAATTGTGACTGTATGATAATCCAGTAAGGCTATGTGGGCCAAACCCCTGCACATTTTTAGTTTAATTTGTTTTGTAAATGTGCATCTAGCATGCTTGCCTGACCATAAAAAACATATTTTGTAATGCCCGTATAGAGGAAAAGTAGTGTTTGGTAGTTGGAATGGGGACTGTCCTTAATACATACAATTATTGTGTTAAAAGTTGCATTTTGAAGGCAGCAAGCCTACCTGACCAGGAAAGTTTATACTTGCACATATGAGATAGCCCAGCACAAAGTTTATCTATAAGGGGGAGCTTTCCTTGAAAAGTAGATACATGGTTTTAGTAAGGACAATACCCAAGTATATGAAATTCCGGTATCTTTCGTTTTCTCTATATTCTAGAGCAGACATGACCGTATCCTCCAGTGTCTCCAATGGAAAACTTCTCCATAACTTCCCGAAATTTGTCTTTAGGACATTAAAATCATTAAAAAGAAGTAGTTCAGCAAATGACCTCCTTAACACACACCTTGCAGCTACCCCCCCCCCCCCCCACACTCCAGGAGATTGCTCACCCAACTCTGTGGGCTTCTCCAATGTAATAAAAATCAGTGAGCATCGTTCTAACTAAACACATATCCAATGCCTTCCTGCTGATTGATTATTTTGTACCTTACCTTAATCTTGCATAGATCGTTCATTTGCCAGAGGGTGCAGGAGCTGAGCAACCGCATAACACATGTGGAGCAGAGCTGTAGCATTGAAAGCAGGAGAAATGTGTCCCTGGAGGTCTGTAAAACTCACCAAACTCACCAAACACTATACAGTCTGATTGTACAAGCTCCTTTAAATCTATAATAACTATGTAGTGCAAGGGCCTGCCTGATTGGATACAGAGTGATTGGATAAAAGGGTGTGTCCTCCTATTATATAGCTGTAGTAAATCTAAAGGAGATTGTACAGAGGTTGTAGAATCAGATTGTATAGTGTATGGCCACCTTTATACACCCAAAATTAACTAGTTGCGCTTTTGATGCCATTAATTGTGAACAGCATCCCAGACGCGAAAGCAAACATGCATTTTGTCAAGTGCAAAAATGCATGGCAAGTGCACAGTAAAGATTGTGCAAGCTACAACATGCCGAAATGCTCCATGGGTTACTTTGCTGCATTTTTAAAAGTACAAACAATTATGGGGAAGATCCCCATATACAATTGGGTGGACTTTGCGGGCACACACGAGACTAATTGGGTTTGTTAAAAGTTTTACATTTATTTTGTCATATTAAAATACAAGAGAATACAATTTTATAAAACAAGCTTGGTAAACCAGTAAGGATCCAAAGAGGGAAACCCTGATTGGATTCTGCAAGATACATACAAACTACATTATGCCAAGAGATGATACATAATACCAAGACTGTATGCATAAGAGTAGAGAGTAGATGGTCGACGCATTTCGCAAATATGCTTCTTCTGAATCTTTTTCTTTCAGACTGTGATTATCAGAGTTCCAAGGAGGGGCTAGTGAATCAGGGGGGTGGACACAGGGGATGTAAGTTGGCTAAGCTGGACAAATAACTGTATATCTGTATTTTAATGCCAAGGAAGGATATCGATCAACTTTTTGGTGCATCTGTATCAGGTCACTCGCTCTATCTGGGAGGGTAGGGTACCTCATAGGTCAGACCAGTTGGCCCGGGTCCAAGAGTGGCCATGTAGACAAAGTCTTATAGACGCCAAGTGTGACTTCCCCGTGTGGTGCCTTCGCCGCAAGAGCTGCATTTTTACTCATAGGGCAGCCCATTGAAATCTCATGGGAAAAACACACCAAAAACATGCGCTCCTACTACACTGTGTGAATGAGGCCTGAGAGTGAAATTGTTGTATTTGCACCCTCCTCTCTGTACAAATTCCTTTTGATTCGCCAAAACTATGTATTCAGAGAACCCACCTGAACAATCCATTCAATTTGTATCAAATCAAGCAGGCCCTGGCACTACATAGTTGAAGGTAGATCTAAAGGAGATTGGACAATCAGATTGTACAATGTATGGCCACCTTAAAGGAAGAAGTAGAAAAGTGGGTGGAAATAAAAAAAGAGGTGGTATAGTAAGGGAGATGTGGTACACAGGCATAAAACACACCCTATTCTGTGATGCAGTAAGGCAGTGCGTGATGGGATATAAAGTTTCCTGGAGGGTTACATGATGTCACAGGAAGTGATGGACTCAGAATGCGTTTTTTACATCTTTAACAGAGAGGTGCAGATTAAAATCTGCCGTAGGCTAGGTAAGTGAGAGATAAGCACATTGGGATAGAAAAGTAATCAGAAAAGGTTTCTATTTCATTTGAAAGGTGAATTTCTGCCTGCAAAGTTGAACTTAGCCTTTAATACAGCATTCGTGAACAAAGTAATGGACTTTGGTATCTGTTCACCTGAGTCCATTTAAGTGCAGTCAATATTCCTAAGGCCTGATGAAAGGGGAGTGTGTTTGGCTCCTGAAACACACTGTTTTTTTCTGCTATGAACCTTTTGTTGTCATTAAAAACCTCAAACTATTCGATGCTTGGTGCTCTATTTGAATTGTTTATATGAATGTTTTCTGATTGGCTGCACATTATTGTAACATATTAGTCCTAACGCTGAATTGCAGAAAAATGTCTCTAATTATTATGGCTATAATTTGGCAAATGTAAGAGAAAACAGCTGCAAGAGATAACACTTGGAAGGACACAAAATGCATCCAGCAGTGATCACCGCAGGTAATCACTGGCTGTGCAGATAGCTGCGAATAGCTGCATACCCCAGAGACATGTCATTATAGTGAATGGAGCCAGCGGCTGTACCTATCCACTCACAGCTGTAGAAGAAATCTGAAGTTTCCTGTCACTACAATTCATGCTCTCTTGATTACCAGTGTGAGTGTAGCCTACATGTAGTAATGCTAGCTATCCTAATTTCATCTGATCCCTGCTGAATTGGTTAAAATTTGAGCCATGGTTGACCTTGTTGGCACTACCCGGCTTGACAAACTTTGATTTGAAAATCAAAGATGCTAGGGGGAAAGTTCAACCAATCAGATTCAGCCACTGTTTTGGTACTCTGATAGCCGCAAAAACAGGAGCAGCAGTTGTCAGAATACAATAGTCAATAGTGAAGATGTTTAATATAGATGGAAGAGCCAAGTTATTATTCTCATTCAGCCTGCAGGGCTAAATGAGAGTATGGTTAGCCTATTTTATGATAAAAATAAGATAATAATGATAAGAGAGCAGAAGACACATAAGTCAAGAAATGCAGATACAATGGACCCAAACAATATAATTTGCAATTGTGTAGACAATTTACTGACCCTATTGCTCATCTGGGATTTCTTTATTTATGACACTAGAAGCTGTATAATACACAAGAGAGGTGTCACTCTGCTATGCTAATCTTTTATTTACAGCTGAAAAATAAAAATACCTTCACTTAGTGAAAAATTACAAAAAATTATTATAAATAACAATTAATAATTAGTGAGGTAAAGCAGCCTCACTCACAATATTATACACACCTTTATTAGTAAATAGAAATTGAACAGTGTTGCGCTGTCATATGTGTATAATGCACTCAAACGTGTATAAATGTTGTAAACACCAATTATTATAACATTATTCAAACATCACAAAACAAATATAATAATGCAGTGTAAATGCAAGAATATAGTTCACAAGATAAGAAAAAGGGTTATTCACATAAAAATTGAGTAAAAAAAAAAGAAAAGTCCATTAGGTAGTGATCCAAACAGTGCCAGGTGGCTCTTGTTCCAACTTCAGTGAATTAACACCCAGTGCTCCCCTTCCATTTCAGACAAACATAGCCTCTTGCCATAATCTCAGATCTATCAACGTCATTAAAAGCCTTAGTGGGCTTCACCTCTCACTTTAGGTTTGGGCTAGCTTTCCCTTCTCCAATCATCCTTTAAGATAGCAATGCTGGGAAGCACCTTACAGGCTCATCCAGGATAATCTCAGACCAGATGATTCCACATAACAATGAGAAAGAAGCTCATTACGCAACATCCAGTAAAATCAAAAAGGTGATATTTAAAATCTACTTACAGCAGCAAGTATAAAAACAAGCATTGAAATAGACACAATCCATCCTACACCCTATACGGGCGTGCCAACATCACCGCTATTTCCTGTGCCTTGCCTGACGCATGTTATGTCTTAACAGACTTCTTCCTGAGGCAGAAGTGCCTCCATATATGTTAACCAACCAAATAATGCAAACGTTTTCTATTGATTGTTGTGTTCCTTTCTCTTTTCACTGTGTGATATGCTCTAAATTATATAAATGTATAATTCTGTATAAGGATGCATTCAGACTTTTGTGGTGCACTACCACAGTGTGTTATTTTGCACATTGTGGTAAGGCAGCCCATTTGTTTTGAATGGGCTACCCTTTCACCACAATGCAGGTTTTTAATACATCTGCAACTTTTTTTTTTCACAGAAAGCCATTACAATATGCAGATGGTTTACATCTGTGCATTTCAGTGTGCTAACACACATGTGCATTGTGGTGTGCTGGAAAAGTGCGATGGAGTACCATTAGCATCATGCATTACTTTAATATGCAGTCCATTTTTAAATATGACATGTTATTCCACAGTGAATGTGCAGTAAATGAGTAGTAAATGTCATATCCTCCACTCTATGCTAGGTAAAAAAAAATGTGAAATACGGGCCTTATTGTTTTTTCTTAAAAAACTGATAAAAAAATATAGAGACACAGCAGCCAGCTTCTACGCTAAAATCACTATGGAAACAAAACGAGCATTAAAATGCAGATTTTCATGACACAGCATCGTCTAGTATTGTCTAGTATGCACTGTTTAACAGATTATCAGAATCCACTGAGAGTAAGAAGTGGCAAAAATCACATGCTATTGTATGGAAGCTTTTCAATGCAAAGGTTACTGTGCATAGCAACCTAGTTGTTTTATAATATAACTCACAATCAAAATACCTTAGATAAAGTTCAATTCTAACAACATTTTTATTTTTAGATTAAGGAGATAATTTAAAGTAAGGAAGAGTAAACCTTTGTTAGGTTTTCATTACCCTGTGTGACTACTGAGTTTTCAAACAAGTGCCCTGAGATGTCTGTGTCTAGTGGTGTGTCCTGGCATCAGCGCTCTGTCAGTATAGTGTCCAGTCTACACCCATCCTTCCACTCTGTTCTCAGTCTCCAAACGCTGTTGAGTTAACCCCATCCTTCTGCCCCATTCCATCAGATTAAATTGGCAAATTGTCCAGAGCAGACCTCACCCCTTTCCCCATCCTGCTTACATTGTACCTGCAGTTGGGAGCACACTTTGCCTGGGCAGTGAGTGCTGCTGGGCTTGGATGCCATAAAATGAGAGTTTGGGGAGCTCCACTCCTGCTGGACAGTCTCAGCTATCCCAAGGTTCTGTTCTCTCTTCCACACCGCCTTCTGCCTACATGACATCAGAACACAGCAGAGTCTAAGAGATAGTACTCATTAGAGTGCTGGAGGAGGAGACAAAGTACATCTGCATCTGTACTGAGGGTCTGTTCATGGAGGGGGGAGATGGGTGTATCTGTACTGAGGGGTCTTTGCTTATGGGGTCAATCTGCGCCAATAAGTCTTTGCTGGGGGTCAGTTTGTGCCAAGGGATAATTGCTGGCTGATCAGTCTTTGCTGGGGGATCAGTCTGTGTAGAGGGATCTTTGTTGTGGGGGTTAGACTGTGCTGGAGGGAGAGTCTGTACTGAGGGGTCTATGCTGGCAGGGTTGGTCTGTGTTGGGGGTTTGTTTGTATTGAAGGGTTTGTGCTGGGGATGCAGTCTGTGCAGAGGGGTCTGTGCTGGGATGGGGTTGGAATGTGCTAGAAGGAGAGTCTGTACTGAGGGGTTTATTCTGGGGGGGGGGGGGGGGTCCATCTGTACCATGGGGTCTGAGTTGCACTATAGACTCTAGCTTGCACACTAAACAGCAGTTTAGTGTATGGGCAGCTGTCCATTTTGGGCTGCAGTGATGTTTGGCTGGGGGGGCGGTGTGATGCACATTTTCCACATCACACAACTACCTTTTTCTTATTGGAACTTTATTTGAAGTCACATGTCATTCATGTCACTACACAGCAATGTTGTGTATTGCTCTGCTGTGCTGTGACATGTAGTGTCTTCCGTTGAGGTATTATAAAATGCCGCATTTTATCACACCTTACTGCAGTTGTGGGCTACATGGTAGGGAGAATGAGGTGCATAGAGAACAATTGTTTTCTATGTGCCCAATACTCACTATGATGCAACCCGCAGGAGCAGTGAAATAAGGTGTGATAAAATGCTGCATTTAATCGCACCTCATCGGATGGCACCACACATCACAGCACAGCAGAGCAATTGTTTTCTATGTGTCCTAGTGGTGACTGGTTTTATTCAGGTGTTCTTAGGGGAATGTATCAAAACTGGACCAGATAGGATCTGTTGTAGCTGCGCATGGCAACCAATCAGCTCATAGCTTTCATTTTCAAAGTTGCGCAACTGCGCAAGATGAAGATAGAAGCTGATTTTTTACCATGCACAGATGCTCCAGTTCTGATAAGTTTCCTCTACTGTGTTAACATTTCATACTTTGCATATTTTGTGGGTAAAAGGACTGTTGTGTAAGTGTGCAGAGCTTAGAGCTTTTATAGGAATCAGCATGGTGCACACGGTGTGCTGCTTGTTCCTTTCTGACTGTCTGAGGTGAAGTACCTCCAAAAAGAGATGACTGGAAAAGGAGAAGGCTGTACCCATGATTAGATGGAAGGCTGCAGAGTGGACAGCAAGCTGCAGTGGGTAAAAACTAAGTTTACAGCTATGTGTGGCAGTGTGGGAGCTAAATTGAGGAAGACAGAGCAGACAATGTATGTAAAAAAAGTATCCTGATCGCACAGTAATGGGACATGAGTATAATAGACACAGTCACCAAACAGTAAATTCAATCTCAACACAGAAACTGGTGCCAGAGGTCAGTATATCCATGCTGAAGGCTATGTAGCCCCATTCAATGAAATCTGCCTGATCCTGTTTGACCTTGATCTTATGTATTCATTTTTATTATGGGCTTGGCAGCATGGATATATAGATCTCTGGCACCAGTTTCTGTGTGGAGATTGCATTTACTGTTTGTTGGCTGTGTCTATTATGTTCATATCCCATTACTGTGTGATCAGCATACTTTTTTGCATTCATGATATGCTCTGTCTCCCTCACTCTGGCTTTCACACTGCCATATGTTGCTTCATACTTTGTCTCCACCTAATGCTGCTGTCCACTCTGGAGCCTTCCATTTAATCCTGGGTACAGCCTCCTCAGTCTCTAGTTATCTCCCTTTGGAAGTACCTGTTTGCCTGTGGGACTACTCTGCTTTGGGTGCCAGCACCTTCTGTGCTCTACCAGTTCTGAGTTGAAACTATCTGCTGTTTTTAATGTATCACAGCTCTGTTTATTTTCACTTTCAGTAAATTTAATTGGTGACTTTACACTGTGTTCATGTCTGTTTTTGGACTTGTCTCCTGATCTTCATCCCTGGTGCGGCAGGTTGATCTGCAGTGTCTTTGTCCTTTTTTTCTGTACATTAATGTGTCTATGATTTTCACCTATCCCAGTCCTTATTCAGCTTTGGTGGCCATCTTTCCTAGGTAGCATGATGCTCTGCCATGCATTTTTCTTGTCTCCGGCACTTGCCATTAGTGCCTCGGGTTGGCTCCATCCTTCATTTGTGATCATTGTGTATGTACTACTTTGCCATTGTGCTTTCAATATGGACATTCGCCGTTTTTTTATTTGGCTGGAACATTGAGGTTTACACTTGATGATGTCATCACAGGATTGTGGTAATGATGAAAGAGGTCTATTAGGGTATATATGTTGTTTTGTTTCAGTTCACTGTTGTCCTGAAAAAAAAAAAAACAAGCTTCTGCCTTGTCGAAACATCAAAATAAAACTTCATCATTGTGTATTTATTTTTCAAGCCCCATGAGTGCAGCCTTATCTTTTGGATTATATGTACTTGACACACTTCACACTTTGCTGAGCACCTGGGCAAATGTTCTCTTAGATATGTGTGCAGTGGCATCTACTGGATTTTATATATAATGTAAATATTCTTCTCCTTCTACATAAAATGGTTGTTATTGTTGTGTTTATTGTGTTTATTTTCCTCCAGTGTACTGCTTGGGTGGTCACCAAAAGAAAGTGATGGGAAATCTTGCAAATGGAGTCACAATGAAAAAAAAAAATGACTTCTACAATATTTTGATTTTCGATGGAATGCTAAAGGAACAAAACTTGTGTCAATTATGTTCTTGCTCTTCATGTCCCCATTTAGTAGATTTGGGAAATCTATAATGTTTGAGTTGTCACCAAAACTTAGATGTGGGGGTCAATTTTCTGATGGAAACCCCTATTCTGGGGACAACTGTCTAAGAGGGGAATTCCTGTTGCATATCCATTACAGAAATTGAAGGGACATTTCCCCAACAGAGCATAGACATCAACAAATAAACTGACCAAGGTTTTAAACCCATTTTTACTCCATTCAAAATAAACAAACAAAAAAAAGCTTTGGCTATACAATCACTTTAATTATACCCAAGATTGCAAACTTAAATAAGGTGTTATTATTATTCATTCTAATCTTTATTTTTGTTCTTTTCACTGAATTTAAGTTTTTAAATATTTAAGGAGATATTTGTGTAAATGCGTGTTTAACAAGTTGCCTTTTATTTTTAGGTCTATCTGGTCATTGAATAAATATTTTTTACAGTTAAGGAGATATTATTTGTTTAAATGTGTATTTAACTAGTTGCATTTTATTTTTAGGTCTATCTGGTCATTGAATAAATATTTTTTCAGACAAGTTAGACATGTATTTAAATAAAAATTCAGTTCAGCTAAATTCTATTACTGAAAAAAAGTAGAATGCACTAAAAAAGAAATCACACTTCTGATGCTAAAAGTTATTGTGTTAAGGACGAGGGTTTAGAAAACACAGAAACAGTGTATGGACTATTTCCTTAGTAAAAGCTGCATTGTTGTATGATTTTTAAGTTTTTCATTTGCATTTATAAATTTTGCACCTGCAGGTTTGTTCCAAAAAGCAATCATACAAAGTGGAACAGCCTTATCCAGCTGGGCAGTGAACTACCAGCCTGCCAAGTATACGAGGATATTGGCAGATAAAGTGGGTTGTGACATGCTGGATACTATTGACTTAGTTGAATGTCTTCGGGAGAAGAACTACAAAGAACTCATTCAGCAGTCCATCACACCAGCCACATACCACATTGCCTTTGGACCAGTCATTGATGGTGATGTCATTCCAGATGACCCACAAATATTAATGGAACAAGGGGAGTTCCTCAACTATGATATTATGCTTGGAGTTAATCAAGGAGAAGGCTTGAAATTTGTGGATGGCATAGTAGATAATGAAGATGGTGTTTCACTAAGTGATTTTGACTTTTCAGTCTCTAACTTTGTAGACAACCTGTATGGTTACCCAGAGGGGAAAGATACTCTCCGAGAGACAATTAAGTTTATGTATACTGACTGGGCTGATAAAGAAAATCCAGAAACAAGAAGGAAAACTTTGGTTGCACTTTTCACAGATCACCAGTGGGTGGCACCTGCTGTTGCAACAGCTGATTTGCATGCTCGATATGGCTCTCCAACCTATTTTTATGCATTTTATCACCATTGCCAAAGTGAAATGAAACCAAGCTGGGCTGATTCTGCCCACGGTGATGAAGTTCCTTATGTATTTGGTATTCCCATGATTGGACCCACTGAACTCTTCAATTGCAATTTCTCAAAGAATGATATCATGCTCAGTGCAGTGGTTATGACATATTGGACTAACTTTGCCAAAACTGGGTATGTAGTTCTCTTTCTTTTTTGCTATAATTATATCTGTTGTAAAGTTGTTTATTTATGCAGAAAATAGGGCAGAGTTCTATTTTAAGAACAACCAACTGGAAGATTCAAATCATCAATACCTAGGAATACAATACTGCATGGGTTCAAAATCCTTAAGTATGTGCAGCCGTTTAAATTGATAAAAATATGTAATTCTGAATTTCTGAAATACCATATATCCAATCTAAATAAAAAATAAAGCAGTTTTAATCATAAACCATACTTGCAACCAAATGCAGCTTTCTGTCTATAGGCACACTCCTGTAATTTTGTAGGAAAAAACTCGAAGGCAAATTGCCACCATCCTCTGACAGAAGTTATGAGGTGGCGCCACATTTACTGCTGGGTACACATTGGCCGAAAATCAGCAAAAAAATGGTCAGTTTAGCTCCTCGCCCAACAGAAGCCAGTCTCACAACCAAACAAGAGAAGGGTGTTCCGCACTATAGACAGGATTATTTGTTGGAGACATGTGCTACTAAGCTGCTGTCCCCACCAAGACTACTAACCTGGTAGAGTCAGCGATAGTTTTCACATTTAAAAAGGGGGTATGGAGATGCTTGTTTTTAGTATAGGCACAGTGGTGCGTGCCCCTTTAAGTGCACCTACGGTTAATGTGCTTGATGAAGTGATTAATTTAGTGTGCAAAATAAGCACATCCTATTTGCTTATTTTGTACACTAAATTAATAACTTCATCAAGCACATTAACCGTAGGTGCATTTAAAGGGGTATGCACCACTGTGATAGTGCAGCACCATACCCACTTTTAAAATTAAAAACAGTCTCACAACCAGCTTCTGTCAAACAAGCATGCTGAAAAACCGATTAAGTGTGTTCTGGAGTGGGGGGAGCGGGGGGGCTGGGGAGGGGCAGTTCACCTGTCAGAACACAATATCTCAGTGCTTGTAGCTTAATGTGTACTCTTAAGTGATATTTAATTTATAGGTGGCATACAAGGCCAAATCACCCACGCGATTTCTGAGCGTAAAATTCAGATTTCATCCCTAAAAAGCTTTTATTATGAAAGAGTGTACTCGGTGCATAAACATGCACATTAGGGCAGTACAAGTATACATATTTGTGCAAACATGAGTTAGAATCAAGTCTTAGGAAACAAAAAAAAAGCCTGCCATGATTTATCTGAAACAAAATATGCCATGATTTTATAAATGTATTTAGCCTGCCAATACCAGTTTAAATCGTTAGGGATAACATTTATTTATGTTGGATATCATTTTAATAAAACCCTTTTACTTTACTTTAATTGTGATTTTGCAATAGTGCACCATTAAGAGTTCAATTAACAAAATTATGTTTTATGATTTACACATTCTAAAATGTTTGCATAACACACCATGTACACTGTTTTTTATGTTTTTTGTGGACTTTACAGAAAATTAAACCCAAGAACAAAAATTAGATATATTGCAGCTTACTAGTCCTTAGAGGGTGGTGGCTGGTAGTTCAGGCTAATAATTTCAGCAATAGCAGACAATATCAGTGGAACCTGCCAGGCAGGCATTGTCTTTGTCACTTCCTGTGAGCAGAACTTGAAACATAAAACAATGTTATATTCCTTCTGTAAACTACTGATCTGATCACCCCACACGTAACTGCTGGACATGTTTGAAGTCCAGCCTTTGTGGCAACCTTGTCTGACTCCATAGATTCCATGGAGGAGAGAATGTGGCCACTCTGGAACAGAAAGTCCCTTACTGGCAGCCACTATATTTATGGACTGACAGGTACTCTGATGGGCTGTTACGGGTACTCTGATGGGCTGTGTCAGCAGGTACTCTGATGCTGGTGACAGGTACTCTGGGGCTGGTGACAGGTACTCTGATTCTGGTGACAGGTACTCTGGGGCTGGTGACACGTACTCTGATGTTGGTGACAGGTACTCAGATGGGCTGTAACAGGTACTCTGATGCTTGTGACATGTACTCAGATGGGCTGTGACAGGTACTCTGATTCTGGTGACAGGTACTCTGGGGCTGGCAACAGGTACTCTGATGCTGGTGACTAGTACTCAGATGGGCTGTGACAGGTACTTTGATACTGGTGACAGATACTCTGAGGCTGCTCACAGGTACTTTGAGGCTGGTGACAGATACTCTGATGCTGGTGACAGGTACTCTGATGCTGGTGACCGGTACTCAGATGGGCTGTGACAGGTACTCTGATGCTGGTGACAGGTACTCAGATGCTGGTGACAGGTATTCAGATGCTGGTGACAGATATTCAGATGGGCTGTAACAGGTACTCTGATGGGCTGTGACAGGTACTCTAAGGCTGGTGACAGGTACTCTGATGGGCTGTGACAGGTACTCTGATGAGCTGTGACAGGTACTCTGAAAGGCTGTGACAGGTACACTGGGGCTGGTGGCAGGTCATCTGATGGGCTGGTGACATGTCCTCTTTATTTGTGGGGCAATCGGGGGCAGATCGCTGTACTGTAGCACATTCTTATTTCTGGTCTCCTCCTTACACGCTGAGGAGGAGAACCTGGAAACGGCTCTACAGCCATTTGTTGACATTTGTGACCAGCTGTGATTGGACACAGCTGGTTACATGGTAAAGAGCCATGTTCTATGAGCCATGTGCTGGTGACAGGTACTCGGATACTCTGATGAGCAGGGGATAGGTACTTGGGTAATCTGATGGGCTGGTGACAGGTATTCAGGTAGTCTGATGAGCTGGTGACAGGTAATTGAGTACTCTGATGGGCTGGTGACAGGTACTTAGGTACTCTGGTGGGCTGGTGACAGGTACTCTGATGGGCTGGTGACAGGTACTTGTGTACTTTCATGGGCTGGTGACAGGTACTTGGGCACTCTGATGGACTGGTGACAGGTACTTGGGTACTTTTATGGCCTAGTGACAGGTACTCAGGCACTCTGATGGGCTGGGGACAGGTACTCGGGTACTCTGATGGGCTGGTGACAGGTACTCGGGTACGCTGATGGGCTGAGGACAGGTACTCGGATACTTTTATGGGCTGGTGACAGGTAATCGGGTACTCTGATGGGCTGGTGACAGGTACCTGGGCACTCTGATGGGCTGGTGACAGGTACTTGGGTACTTCTATGGGCTGGTGACGGGTACTTGGGTACTCTGATGGGCTGTTGACCGGTACTCAGATACTTTGATGGGCTAGTGACAGGTACTCAGGTACTCTGATGGGCTGGTGATAGGTACTCAGGGTACTCTGATGAGCTGGAGAGAGGTACCCGGGTACTCCTATGAGCTTGTGACAGGTACTCAGGTACTCTGATGGGCTGGTGACAGGTACTCAAGTACTTTGATGGGCTGATGACAAGTACTCAGGTACTCTGATGGGCTGGTGAAAGGTACTAGGGTACTCTGATGGGCTGGGGACAGGTACTTGAGTACTTTTATGGTCTGGTGACAGGTAATCGGGTACTCTGATGGGCTGGTGACAGGTACCTGGGCACTCTGATGGGCTGGTGACATGTACTTGGGTACTTTTATGGGCTGGCAACAGGTACTTGGGTACTCTGATGGGCTTTTGACAGGTACTTTGATGGGCTAATGACAGGTACTTGGGTACTCTGATGGGCTGGTGACAGGTACTCAGGGTACGGGTACTCTGATGAGCTGGAGATATGTACTCGGGTACTCCGATGAGCTTGTGACAGGTACTCGGGTACTCTGATGGGCTGGTGACAGATACTCGAGTACTTTGATGGGCTGGTGACAGGTACTCTGGTACTCTGATGGGCTGGTGACAGGTATTCAGATGGGCTGGTGACAGGTATTTGGGTACTCTTATGGGCTGGTGACAGGTACTTGGGTACTCTGATGGGCTGGTGACAGGTACTTGGGTACTCTGATGGGCTGGTGACAGGTACTCGGGTACTTTGATGGGCTGGTGACAAGTACTCGGGCACTCTGATGGGCTGGTGACAGGTACTCAGGTACTTTGATTGGCTGGTGACAGGTACTCAGGCACTCTGATGGACTGGTGACAGGTACTTGGGTACTTTCATGGCCTGTTGACAGGTACTCTGATGGGCTGGGGACAGGTTATCGGGTACTTTTATGGGCTGGTGACAGGTAAGCGGGTACTCTGATGGGCTGGTGACAGGTACCTGGGCACTCTGATGGGCTGGTGATAGGTACTTGGGTACTTTTATGGGCTGGTGACAGGTACTTGGTACTCTGATGGGCTGTTGACAGGTACTCTGGTACTTTGATGGGCTTGTAACAGGTACTCAGGCACTCTGATGGGCTGGTGACAGGTACTCATGGTACTCTGATGGGCTGGTGACAGGTACTCATGGTACTCTGATGAGCTGGAGATAGGTACTCGGGTAATCTGATGAGCTTGTGACAAGTACTCGGGTACTCTGATGGGCTGGTGACAGGTACTCGAGTACTTTGATGGGCTGGTGACAGGTATTCGGGTACTCTGATGGGATGGTGACAGGTACTTGGGTACTCTGATGGGCTTGTGACAGGTACTCAGATGGGCTGGTGACAGGTACTCGGGTACTCTTATGGGCTGGGGACAGGTACTCGGGTACTCTTATGGGCTGGTGACAGGTACTTGCGTACTCTGATGGGCTGGTGACAGGTACTCGGGTACTTTGATGGGCTGGTGATACGTACTCGGGTACTCTGATGGGCTGGTGACAGGTACACGTGTACTTTGATGGGCTGGTGACAGGTACTTTTGTACGTTGATGGGCTGGTGACAGATACTCAGGTACATTGATGGGCTGGTGAGAGGTACTCAGGTACTCTGATGGGCTGGTGACAGGTACTCGGGAACTCTGATTGGCTGGGGACAGGTACTCGGGTACTTTTATGGGCTGGTGACAGGTACCTGGGCACTCTGATGGGCTGGTGACAGGTACTTGGGTACTTTAATGGGCTGGTGACAGGTACTTGGGTACTCTGATGGGCTGTTGAAAGGTAATCAGGTACTTTGATGGGCTAGTGACAGGTACTCGGGTACTCTGATGGGCTGGTGATAGGTACTCAGGGTACTCTGATGAGCTGGTGATAGGTACTCGGGTAATCTGATGAGCTTGTGACAGGTACTTGGGTACTCTGATGGGCTGGTGACAGGTACTCGGGTACTCTGATGGGCTGGTGACAGGTACTTGGGTACTCTGATGGGCTGGTTACAGGTACTTGGGTACTCTGATGGGCTGGTGACAGGTACTTGGATGTGCTGGAGACAGGTACTCAGGTACTCTTATGGGCTGGTGACAGGTACTTGGCTACTCCGGAGACAGATACTCAGGTACATTGATGGGCTGGTGAGAGGTACGCAGGTACTCTTATGGGCTGGTGACAGGTACTCGGGTACTCTGATGGGCTGGTGACAGGTATTCGGGTACTTTGATGGGCTGGTGACAGGTACTCGGGTATGCTGATGGGCTGATGACAGGTACTTGGGTACTTTGATGGGCTGGTGACAGGTACTCGTGTACTCTGATGGGCTGGTGACAGGTACACGGTACTCTGATGGGCTGGTGACAGTTAATCGGGTACTCTGATGGGTTGGTGACAGTTACTTGGGTACTCTGATGGGCTAGTCACAGGTACTAGGCTACTCTGATGGGCTGGTGACAGGTACTCAGGTACGCTGATGGGCTGGTGACAGGTACTCGGGTACTTTGATGGGCTGGTGACAGGTACTCGTGTACTCTGATGGGCTGGTGACAGTTAATCGGGTACTCTAATGGGTTGGTGACAGTTACTTGGGTACTCTGATGGGCTAGTCACAGGTACTAGGCTACTCTGATGGGCTGGTGACAGGTACTCAGGTACGCTGATGGGCTGGTGACAGGTACTTGGGTACTTTGATGGGCTGATGACAGGTACTCGTGTACTCTGATGGGCTGGTGACAGGTACACGTGTACTCTGATGGGCTGGTGACAGTTAATCGGGTACTCTGATGGGTTGTGACAGTTACTTGGGTACTCTGATGGGCTAGTCACAAGTACTAGGCTACTCTGATGGGCTGGTGACAGGTACTCGGGTACTCTGATGGGATGGTGACAGGTACTCTGATGGGCTGGTGACAGGTACTCTGGAGCTGGTGACAGGTACTCTGATGGGCTGGTGACAGGTACTTTGATGCAGGTGACAGGTACTCTAATGCTGGTGACAGGTACTCTGGGGCTGGTGACAGGTACTCTGATATTAGTGACAGGTACTCTGATGGGCTGTGACAGGTATTCTGATGTGCTGGGGACAGGTACTCAGATAGGCTGCAACAGGTTCTCTCATGCTGGTGACAGGTACTCAGATGGGCTGTGACAGGTATTCTGATACTGGTGGCAGGTACTCTGGGGCTTCTGACAGGTACTTTGATGCTGGTGACAGTTACTCTGATGCTGGTGACTGGTACTCAGATGGGCTGTGACAGGTACTCAGATGGGCTATGACAGGTACTCTCATGCTGGTGACAGGTACTCAGATGGGCTGTTACAGGTATTCTGATACTGATGGTAGATACTCTGGGGCTTTTGACATGTACTATGATGCTGGTGACAGGTACTCTGATGCAGGTGACAGGTACTCAGATGGGCTGTGACAGATACTCTGATGGGCTGTGACAGGTACACTGATGGTCTTTGACAGGTACTCTGATGGGCTGTGACAGGTACTCTGGGGCTGGTGACAGGTCATCTGATGGGGCAATTGTGGGGAAGATTGCTGTACTGTAGTATATTCTTATTCCAAGTCTCCTCCTCACACACTGAGGAGGAGAACCTGGAAATGACACTACAGCCATTTGTTGACATTTGAGACCGGCTGTGATTGGACACAGCCGGTCACGTGGCAAAGAGCTAATTTCATTAGCTCTTTACCCTGATCTGGGAAGGACATGCCTCATCCCCGATCGTCACTCTGTGGGCCCCCTGGGGCCCGCAGGAGTGGTGAGAGCTGGAGGACATCATATGATTTCCACCCTGAGGGAGAAGATGCTCCTGACAGCGTCATTTTACAATGACCTGGTATGGAAGTGGTTAATATAGGTAATTTCAGTTTATGCATTTTTTATCATATTCAGTACATCTGTCATAAGAGCAGTATGAAGGCTGCTGTTGCTGGTCTCCTGTTGTAAATACTAGTTACCAGGTTTTCTCTGAGTTCAATACTTTTTGAGTCACTTGTATGGAACAAGAATGCAGAAAATTAAGTCCTTTCTGCATGCTTTCTCAGGCTCAGAAGGAATTAGCAGCCCATATATTTGCCTCAGTACAGGTTTACTTTAAGAAAGGGAAATTTATATTTCTTAAAGACACGCTGAAGACAACCTGAAAATGAAATAATGTGAATTAATCTCAGTATGTAAATATAAGTGAAATTAACCACTAGATGGCGATGTAGCACATTACATCTATTATTGTTATAAAGAACTATGTGCTATTTTGTTATTATATAGTTTCACTTCCTTGAAAAAAAAAATAATAATAATAATAACATTATATATATATATATATATATATATATATGTATATATATATATATATATATATATATATATATATATATATATATATATATATATATATATATATATATATATACACACACATGCTATATATATATTTATTTATTATTATTAATCATCATCATATTTTTAGCACTGGGATATAGAAGAACTACATCTGTTTTTATTATTCCCAGTTACTATCTCTCCAACAAGTTATATATTTAGAATATTATATAAGAAGAGGTATTGATGTTACTACCATGTTCATTGGTGCTGTCATCCACAATTTTCAAAAAAATTCTACAGTATATACAGGATGCTTACCTTACAGCACGTTAGAACATATATATATAAGACCAGATAATTTTACAAAAGTTATTTTATTTATTTACAGTATTTTACAAGTGTAAACCATAACATTACTTCATTATTGAGGTAGACGAGGTACATATCATAAATCCAATATTGATGACTAATTGATCTATAAGTCACCAAACTAATTAGCATTCTGGCTTTATTTACACTACAAAATGGTCAGCGTGTTTCACATAATTCCCTGCTATCAGAGAAGGACGCGTGCTCTCTATGGTGAAACGATAGTTTCAATGCAAAGGAAATGTCAGACATTTGCAATGCAAGTACTGTTTCCTCTAGACATGTGCATGACGAAAAAATTTGCTTTGATTCATTGATCTAGTTATTTAGATTTGTTGAATTCGGTTGATGCATTCAATTTGTATTTGGGATTCATATTTGGAATTCATATTCAGAATTGTTTTACGTTTTTTTAAATTTTCTTCGAATTTACCAATTTTTTTCCGATCCAAAACGTTTGAATCGATAAATAAAGAGGGATGTAACTAATGCGCACACCTGGGAGAAATTAAGGCAGGGTCTAAGAGCAGCAGCTAACATCAAAGGATTAACCAAATCACCAATGTAAGAATTCAATGTAAACAATGTAGCGCTCACTCTGTGAATAAAACTTCTTCTATATAGCTAGTGTCTATGAATGTATATCTAATAATAATAAAGTGTCCACGTGCATAAATCAATCAATGTGATAACTAATACGCCAATAAACATGTAAAAAATAGGTAAAACAATATTCAAAGTCCTCCACTAGATGTCACTAGTAGCCAAATTGTATGATGAGTATATATATATATATATATATATATATATATATATATATATATATATATATATATATATATAAAATCGAATTAAAAGCAATTCTCATGTGCAAACCAGCCAAATTATTCCATAATATCAAATGTGCAAACCAACAAAATAATTGAATGTCATAAATAAATTATGTTTCAGTGCAAAAACGCAAAATGTAAACAAGTAATAAATAACGTGAAAAATCAAATATGTAGACAAAAATTAGTGCGTGCAAATAACAATCAAGAACATCAATTAGTATAGAAATAAATTAAAAAGTCCCCATAGGTAACAAATACAAATAAGTCCATCCAAGGGATATGGTGACACAGATAGAAGGAATCCTTTGAATAAATCCTTTATATAGCTCACTGATGAGCATACGTGACAATATAAAGGAAATCCCAAGAGGTACAGGGGAAGGAGGGGATGAGAGCTGTAGTCCTAAATGCTGTCACCTTTTTCACACTCCACACCCAGTGTGCTCCAGCCTCTCACCTCCAGTATAGACCCCAATGGGTCAAGTCATGTATCTGGGTGAATAATTCCCTCTCTGGCAATCTCCACTCCCTTTTCAGGGTCTCACAGAGAGATATTGAACGCTGCTGAACACACCAATGCCGGGCTCCAGTTCTCCCCAATCACATAATCATTAAATGATAATAGGGAACTCCATAGTGTAGTATTTCAAATCAATATTATGTATTAATAAGCATCCACTTACATTAACCACTTAAGGACAGGAAGGATTTTCCATGATAGGACCAGAGCACTTTTTGCGATTCGGCACTGCGTCTCTTTAACTGACAATTGCGCGGTCGTGCGACGTTGAACCCAAACTAAATTTGTGTCCTTTCTTCCACAAATAGAGCTTTCTTTTGGTGGTATTTGATCACCTCTGTGTCATTTCTGATCACTATAAACAAAAAAGAGCATCAATTTTGCAAAAAAAAATATATTTCTTACTTTTTGCTAAAATACATATCCAAAAAAACCCCCAAAAAAACAAAACAAATGTATTCATCGGTTTTGACCGATATATTCTTCCTCATATTTGTGGTACAAAAAAATTGCAATTGGCGTCTATTGATTGGTTTGAGCAAAAGTTGCCGCGTTTACAAACCATGAGAATTAATTTCTGGCATTTTTTACAATTTTTTTTTTACAGGTAATGGCGGCAATCTGCGATTTTTATTGGGACTGCAATATTGCAGTGGACATGTCGGACATTTTTGACACTTTTTTGGGACCAATGACATTTATACAGCAATCAGAAATTTAAATACCCACTGATTACTGTATAAATCTCATTGGCAGTGAAGGGGTTAACCTGGGGGGGCACTCTAGGGGTTAACTGTATTCCCTGGGTGTGTTCTAACTGTATGGGGGCTGGGCTGGCAGGGGCACCAGAGATCTAACTGATCCCGAGTACAGGGATCAGTAGATCTCTGACATGCCACCTGTCAGAATGGGGAACTGCTGTGTTTACATCGGTGGTTCCCCGTTCTGGCTCTGTTACAGCTTGTCGCCGGCGAACATCAAGTCCGTCTGACTCATTGCCTTGCTCAGGGAGCGTGTGGTGGGCACGTGTGCGCACCGGCAGCAGCGCATGCTCGCCACCTAGCAGCCATGCACTAAAGTGACAACTATAAGCAGCGATTCGCGAGACAGTGCCACGCTGTCTCCGCTTACAGTCATACGCCAGTCGGGAGCCGGTTAAAAACTCAGAAAAACAGCAAGGTCTGATGTAAACATAGGAACTTCTGGTCTAGGCCATAGACGTCACCTGGCTCTACCCGGTTTGAATTGATACATTTTGAATTGGTTGAATTGAAAACTTCAACTGGAGTTGGATGTAAAATTTGATTTGAATTTCAGTCTGAATATTTGAAATTCGGGTGAATTTTGTTTTGTTATTTGGAGCATTCAGTAAAATGAGTTTATATTGTAATTCGGGTATTCAGATATATCCAAATCTCTGAATAACAAAAAATTTGTCTGAGTATTAATTCAGAATGAAACAAACTGCACATGTCTAAGAAAGCTAAGGTTCAACTTTGTAGCTGCTGCCAAGGGATAGGTTTTTCTTCTCAGGCTGTGACATTAAACACCTTTTGTTTTGATGCACCTGTAATATGTGTAACTGATTTAAACTAAGGGTTCAGTTGGGCTTTAAGATAATATAATGTATGCAATAGGGTACTTGGTGAACAATAACTTAATAAAGCTGCAGAGTTTATACAGGGCTCTTTCCCTGTTCCAATATGGCAGCACTAGGCTAATCAACAACCAGCAGAACTGTCAAATAGAAGGATCAGGAGCCAGTCACACAATCCTCACACTTGCAAGAACAGAGTAGAGTTAGCTGCTATTGGTGGATAACTAAAATAACATGTGACTGAAGATAGATGGGTTTGTACTGCATATTGGTCATTAAAACTGGATGAGAGCACAAGTGTTGTGGAAAGGTGACCAAAAGGTGTAGCTCGAATGAAGTTGGATTGCGAGTGATATTTGTGAGACATTTGATTTTCAGCACATGGGATAATTAGAGTGGCATTTTGTTTGGACCTATCATTTTTACATTTTTGAATTGAGTGGAAGATTTCTATGGTGGATGAACAGGGGCCCACAGGAGTGGTGAGAGCTGGAGGATGTCATATGATTTCCACCCGGAGGGAGAAGATGTTCCTGACAGCGTCATTTTACAATGACCTGGTATGGAAGCGGTTAATATAGCTAATTTCAGTTTATGCATTTTTTATCATATTCAGTACATCTGTCTTAAGAGCAATATGAAGGCTGCTGTTGCTGGTCTCCTGTTGTAAATACTAGTTACCAGGTTTTCTCTGAGTTCAATACTTTTTGAGTCACTTGTATGGAACAAGAATGCAGAAAATGAAGTCCTTTCTGCATGCTTTCTCAGGCTCAGAAGGAATTAGCAGCCCATATATTTGCCTCAGTACAGGTTTACTTTAAGAAAGGGAAATCTATATTTCTTAAAGACATGCTGAAGACAACCTGAAAATGAAATAATGTGAATTAATCTCAGTACGTAAATATAAGTGACATTAACCACTAGATGGCGATGTGGCACATTACATCTATTATTGTTATAAAAGAACTATGTGATATTTTGTTATTATATAGTTTCACCTCCTTAAAAAAAAAAATAATAATAATATCATTATATATATATATATATATATATATATATATATATATATATATATATATATATATATATACATATATATACACATACACACTATATATATATATATTTATTTATTATTATTAATCATCATCATATTTTTAGCACTGGGATATAGAAGTACTACATCTGTATTTCTTATTCCCAGTTACTATCTCTCCAACAAGTTATATATTTAGAATATTATATAAGACCAGATAATTTTACAAAAGTTATTTTATTTATTTACAGTATTTTACAAGTGTAAACCATAACATTACTTCATTATTGAGGTAGACGAGGTACATATCATAAATCCAATATTGATGACTGATTGATCTATAAGTCACCAAACTAATTAACATTCTGGCTTTATTTACACTACAAAATGGTCAACATGTTTCACATAATTCCCTGCTATCAGAGAAGGACGCGTGCTCTCTATGGTGAAACGATAGTTTCAATGCAAAGGAAATGTCAGACATTTGCAATGCAAGTACTGTTTCCTCTAGACATGTGCATGACGAAAAAATTTGTTTTGATTCATTGATCTAGTTATTTAAATTTGTTGAATTCGGTTGATTCATTCAATTTGTATTCAAGATTCATATTTGGAATTCATATTCGGAATTGTTTTATGTTTTTTTAAATTTCCTTCAAATTTACCAATTTTTTCTGATTATAAACAGGAAGGATTTTCCATGATAGGACCAGAGCACTTTTTGCGATTCGGCACTGCGTCTCTTTAACTGACAATTGCGTGGTCGTGCGACGTTGAACCCAAACTAAATTTGTGTCCTTTTTTACCACAAATAGAGCTTTCTTTTGGTGGTATTTGATCACCTCTGTGTCATTTCTGATCACTATAAACAAAAAAGAGCGACAGTTTTGCAAAAAAAATTATATTTCTTACTTTTTGCTAAAATACATATCCAAAAACACCCCCAAAAAAACAAAACAAATGTATTCATCGGTTTTGACCAATATATTCTTCCTCATATTTGTGGTAAAAAAAATTGCAATTGGCGTTTATTGATTGGTTTGAGCAAAAGTTGCCGCGTTTACAAACCATGAGAATTAATTTCTGGCGTTTTTTACAATTTTTTTTTTACTGGTAATGGCAGCAATCTGCGATTTTTATTGGGACTGCAATATTGCAGCGGACATGTCGGACATTTTTGACACTTTTTTGGGACCAATGACATTTATACAGCAATCAGAAATTTAAATACCCACAATTTCCTTCAAATTTACCAATTTTTTCTGATTATAAACGTTTAAATCGATAAATAAAGAGGGATGTAACTAATGTGCACACCTAGGAGAAATTAAGGCAGGGTCACCAATCACCGATGTAACAATTCAATGTAAACAATGTAGCGCTCACTCTGTGAATGAAACATCTTCTATATAGCTAGTGTCTATGAATGTATATCTAATAATCATAAAGTGTCCATGTGCATAAATCAATCAATGTGATAACTAATACACCAATAAATATGTAGAAAATAGGTAAATCAATAATCAAAGTCCGCCACTAGATGTCACTAGTAGCCAAATTGTATGATGAGTATATATATATATATATATATATATATATATATATATATATATATATATATATATATATATATATATATTCTAATTAAAAGCAATTCTCATGTGCAAACCAGCCAAATTATTCCATAACATCAAATGTGCAAACCAACAAAATAATTGAATGTCATAAATAAATCATGTTCCAGTGCAAAAACGCTAAATGTAAACAAGTAATAAATAACGTGAAACATCAAATATGTAGACAAAAATTAGTTTGTGCAAATAACAATCAAAAACATAAATTAGTGTAGAAATAAATTAAAAAGTCCCCATAGGTAAAAAGTGCAAATAAGTCCATTCAAGGGATATGGTGACACAGATAGAAGGAATCCTTTGAATAAATCCTTTATATAGCTGACTGATGAGCATACGTGACAATATAAAGGAAATCCCAAGAGGTACAGGGGAAGAAGGGGATGAGAGCTGTAGTCCTAGATGCTGTCACCTTTTTCACACTCCACAGCCAGTGTGCCCCAACCTCTCACCTCCAGTATAGACCCCCAATGGGTCTAGTCATGTATCTGGGTGAATAATTCCCTCTCTGGCAATCTGCACTCACTTTTCAGTGTCTCACAGAAAGATAATGAACACTGCTGAACACACCAATGCCGGGCTCCAGTTCTCCCCAATCACATAATCATTAAATGATAATAGGGAACTCCATAGTGTAGTATTTCAAATCAATATTATGTATTAATAAGCATCCACTTACATTAACCACTTAAGGACCAGAAGAATTTCCCATGATAGGACCAGAGCACTTTTTGCGTTTCGGCACTGCGTCTCTTTAACTGACAATTGCGCGGTCGTGCGACGTTGAACCCAAATGGAATTTGTGTCCTTTTTTTCCACAAATAGAGCTTTCTTTTGGTGGTATTTGATCACCTCTGTGTCATTTCTGATCACTATAAACAAAAAAAGAGCGTCAATTTTTCAAAAAAAATAATATTTCTTACTTTTTGCTAAAATACATATCCAAAAAAAATAAATAAAAAAAAACAAAACAAATGTATTCATCGGTTTTGACCGATTTATATTCTTCCTCATATTTGTGGTAAAAAAAAATGCAATTGGTGCTTATTGATTGGTTTGCGCAAAAGTTGTTGCATTTACAAACCATGAGAATTCATTTCTGGCGTTTTTTACCATTTTTTTTTTAATTACTGGTAATGGCGGCAATCTGCAATTTTTATTGGGGCTGTGATATTGCAGCGGGCATGTGAGACATTTTTTACACTTTTTTGGGACCAATGACATTTATACAGCAATCAGAAATTTAAATACCCACTGATTACTGTATAAATCTCATTGGCAGTGAAGGGGTTAACCTGGTACACAAGAAACTTCTAAAAATATTTCCAAGATGATACGCTTATAAATATCCTAAACACTCATCCCTGCATGGAAGAAATAAAAAAGTACTTCCAATTAGGAAATTCTGTTAAAATGTATTGCTGGTTAATAGTGGACAAAAGACCAATCACATGTTAACAGTGCTTCTGAGGATGCATAAAGCAAAATTGAAATCTTCCAGCCAGAGCCTGAAACTCACACAGGGTTGCATCCTGTACTCTGGTCAACGTGCATGCTGCCATACACTGTAGAAAATATTGTAATGTGTCTCGAGAACTACATATTTTGTCATCAAGGCAATTACATCCAGACCCCAAAGTTCACCTTGACAATGAAATGTGTAGGGTAGAGACTGATTATGTCATCATGCTACAATGTAGCATGCTCCTCAATGAGCATAAGGAAGGGACACATTTCATGCTCTGGCTAAGAGCTGCCTTATACATAATGCTTTGTTGCACTGTTACCATGCAAGTGATCTTTTTTTATCTGCTTTTAAACCACCATTTAACAGAATATCACAATTTAAATGATTTGTTTTGTTCCCTCTGAGACTGAGTGTTCCTGCTGAATTAGTAGATCCATCTGGTTATCATTTGTAAGGTAATTCTGGAACATGTTTGTCCATTGGTCATAAAAACTGAGTGTGTATTGACTTACCAGTGGCATGGGCTAATAATTATAGTGAGTTGCTTTTCAATTATGGATGGATGCATGTGGTGATACTTCACAGACATTTTTAGGACTCAGACAACACAACAACAATGTTGTTGGATGATCATCATTTGACATAATATTGAATTATTTTATTTTTGTGTATGTGTGTGTGTGTATTTTTGGGGACAAGATTGTGGTCGTTTTTAGCAACATTATTCTTTCTGTCCCTAAATTGCATTTAAAATAAAAGGAGCTTCACATTAAGAAATTAAATACAAAAAAAGCTTAATAAATGCTCCCTCACAGTATTTCTGTTTACTGAGGTTTGGTATCATGACTCCCTATTTTCAGTTTCACAACCTGATCCATTTTTACCACGTAGATTGTGGTTTAAACTTGCATACTGTAATTATTCTATATTGAATGGTGTAAAACAGCTTATTTGCATTTATTGATTGTGCAAGCTATCAGCGTTAGCAAAATTACTGCTGTAAGCTATATAGGGTAAATATAATTAATGTAAAACGTATACTTGATCAATAAACACAGAAACTTTTATGCTGATATTTTATGGAAGAACACCAAGACCATTAACCAAAACCATTTTAGGACAACAGCTTTCATCCTGCGTAATTTTTCTCAAGTATATTTTTTGCATTTCTGCCTGGATAATATTTTCCTTTAACCTTGTAGGTTTTTTTTTCTTTTGCATTAAATAAAAATAAAGATACACTCAATGCTGCAATAGGGAACAGTAAATATTTTCACTGAAGGTTTTAATGACAGGATTTAGCATTCCAAACTGCAGCCTTTCTGCAGTGCAGTGTGTAGACTGCAGTGTTATGAAAAGGTTTTAGTGATGTTCTAAATTACATGGCTGGAAATGGAAACTATTAAAAATGTCTCTCATTTTCTATAAAATTCAATAACCAGAGAAAATTTTCTTAAACAAGCATGACATTATCTTGTTTTACATTAAATTGAAAACGTAAACAAGTTGTCTTATTTGTTAAATCATGCTGCATATACTTTGATAGCCAAGAGCTGAGGGTAAATATAATTTACTCTTTAACAGTCTAGCAATAATTAGTGCATTTTAATACATAAAATGACTTGTTAAAATGTCTAAATTACTTTTGGTCTCTTCAAGTAGCACCCCTTGCTGAGGCTCTCAAGTTCAACTTTTAATAGGAATTTAATCTCCTCTTCCAAACAACACATACTCACTTTTTCTTCAGTATCCCACCACTCCATTCAGCTTTCAGAAGTAAAGAAAATACTTAATACTTTTGGGAATGGCGGAGCATGTGACTCACTTCATGTAACAGCACTAAGCCAAAAAGCACCAATGCTGTTATATGATAAGAATCCATTGTTCATTTTAAGGTATGATTTGAACAACTCATAGGGGTTGATTTACTAAAACTGGAGATTGAAAAATCTGGTCTTCATAGAAACCAATCAGCTTCCAGGTTTTTTTGTCAAAGCTTAACAACTTGCCTAACGGGCCAGTTCTGACACTTTTATTATATATGTACAAATCTGTGCTTTTTTGCCTCTAAAATTACTTACAACCTCCAAGCATTATATCCAACACATCAGATCCAATACCACACTCAACACTCTCCTTCTGCCCTGTTACCACCGAAGAAGTTAATGAACTCCTGGCCCACCTCACCACCTGTTCCCTGGACCTTATCCCCTCACAATTATTGCGACCACCTTCCCGCTCCATCCTAAACTCCCTAACCCACATCTCCAACCTCTCCCTCTCCTCCGGCATCTCCCCCCCCCCCCAAACATGCACTGGTTATCCCCATACTTGAAAAACCCTCAATTGACCCCACCTGTTTGAATAACTTAAGACCTATCTCCCTACTCCCATTTGCCTCCAAACTCATTGAACGCCTAGTCCACAACCAAATGAATTGCTACCTCACGGTCACACGGTTTTTGCATAGTGATTTTTCAAATGCGATTATTTTGGAAAAATACACTTTAATGAGTTAAAAAACACAATATGTAACCCAATTTGTTTGTAAAGTATAAAAGATGACGTAACACTGAGTAAATAGATACCCAACATGTCATGCTTTAGAAGTTTCGCAAGCTCGTGGAATGGCGCCAAACTATGGTACTTAATAATCTCCATAGGCGACTCTGTACAAATTTCTTAAAGTTACCAGTTAAGAATTACAGAGGAGGTCTAGTGCTAGAATTATTGCTCTCACACTGACATTTGTGGTGATACCTCACATGTGTGGTTTGAACACCGTTTACATATGTGGGCGTGACCTAAGTATGTGTTCACCATTGCACGCAAGCACTGGGGGACGGGGGCACTTTAATGTTTTTCTATTTTTTTATTTATTTTATTCAACTTTTTTATTTTTAAACTGCCCCTTTACTTTTATATTTTTTATCACTTTAATCGCAAGAAATGTAAAGATCCCTTGTGATAGCAATACAGCATGACAGGTCAAGTTTATGGAGAGATCTGGGGTTTATGAGACCCCAAATCTCTCCTCTACCTTTAAAAGCAAAAGATCAAAAACATTTTTTTTGATTTTTTGCTTTAAGAAAAAAAAGCCTTGTTTACATGCTGGAGGAACAGGAGGAACCGAAGGAACTGGAAGTGACATCATGGCCATCTTGCCTTCACTCAACTCTATTGAAAGCCACTGCCACCGCTAGATGGGTCCTGGGCTTCACCAATCAGTCAGGTAAGCGCAGGAACCACCGGGAAGTGGCAGGAGGGGGGTGATCCAGTATTGAATTCACCACTTGGACCACTTTTATCTTGTAGAGAATCACTGGCTGAAAAAAAACAATATAGGGTTATGGCATATTGCTGCAGCCGTAACCCACTTACCCACATCATCATATATGCCAAATAATATACAGTGATATAAAACAGGATTGTGCCTCCTAGAACATAATTTAAGTGAATTTAAGTGAATGCAGCTTCACTTTATTGTCTCAGCTAAGTGAAAATTCCCTTCACTTTTAGTAAATCAACCCCACTGAGTATTAATTTCAGGAATGTAAATTCTGTTAAATAGGGCCCCTATATCTGGTTTCAAAATCAGTTTTTCATGTTCAGAATCAATACAAATAACATTTGTGCTATTACATTCTGTAATAGACTGAGCACATTGACAGTAATCAGTCATTTCAGAACATTCAACCACCAATTAGTGCCTGGCCACATAAATATGTTTATATCAGGCACCATGCTTTTTGATTATATTCTACATACCATTCCAGATGAATTCTTTATTTAGGTGAAGAATAAACAACTGAAAAAAAAAAAACAAAACAAGAGCTAATAGGCCTTTTGTGGCACTATAAAGACATTTTTTATGTGGATGTATTCACTGATTTCTTGTCAATTGCAATGTTTTCTAAAAATTAAACTTGCATTTTAAATTTCCACTTAAATGTAGAAACATGTAGAAGCATGTTTTACTAACGGCAAATAGGCTCTTCACATTACAAAGGAATTTTTTTTAAGAAGAATTTTCAGAACATAGTCATGCTATTCAACTAATATTACATACAAAGTATCTAGTAAAGGATTCGCATACAGGTCAAACATTTGAGATTCAGTATGCAAAGGACAGGGTAAATCCAAGCAAGTGGAAGCAATTCCGATAATCAGAATATGTATATGGACAGGGGTTAATATGATGGGTTTAGGTCCTTACAAAGGAATTTTTATTTTGGAAGGGAATTTACCCTTAGTTTAGTGAATGCATTGGGAATTCACGTTGCAAAAAAAAAAACTATATTGTTCAAGGAAAAGAAAAAAACAGTATTTTTGCTAGCACATGGTCAGAACATGTGAGAATCGTTTGACTATGCCATGTGTTTGGCTTCATGCAATTCAATTTTGGTTAAGTCGTTGTTAAACTATGCAGGCCTCCATTACAGAAGCCCAAGCCTGATGCAAGAGGAGAGTGTGGCATTTTTGTAAATTAACAAATAGCAAAACAAAGTAAACCCTATTACTATTGGTAGTGCTTGGTTTTACATGTATGATCAAATTTGTATGCCTGCACTTCAAATGTCACTAACCATTGCTTTGACCCAACTATTAACCATTGCTTTGAAAAAAAACATTAGAGAAGATAAAACAATGCAGTTTATCTGCTTTTAAAGGGTGCAGTAAATAAAAGGCTGAAAGTCTGTACTGTTCAGTGTTCACTGCTTACTGAATAAATCATGTACCATTATGGAATATTTAGACCAATTGTGTGATGATATGTATAATGACATTAAAGATGAAACATAGGATTTTTTTTTTAGTTTAGTATTTTAGACTAGGAAATAAGTGACTTGATTATTATTGTTATTATTACTAATGGTATTACTATACAAGAAGTGGAACAAAAAGTCACAAATCATTAAAAAAGGAGTGCCTATTATTATCATTAATGTAACAAAAGCAACTGCTGCATTGCCATCTAGTGTTTAATACAACTAATGCACATTCATATTACAGTAGGATGAGAGTAAACATTATTAGCAACACATACTGGTAAAAATATATAATAAATAAGTAATATCTCTGTTTGTGAAATCTTACACTGTTAGAATTTTTAAAAGCCAAGAAGCTAATTAGCGTTCAGAATGCAGCACTTCTTTTACCTTTAGCAGTATATAGGGAGCCAGTTACACAGTTAGGTTGAAAAATGACAAAAGACCATCTAATTAGACTAATGAAAAAAAATAATAGCAATGAAAAATCTCAATATGCAGAACCCTATACCCACTTTTGCTCCACCAGGGAAAAAAATCCTTCCTGAAGCCCTAAAGCAATTGGATATTTCCTGTATCAACAAACCCTGGTGTTATTACTTGCAAATGTTTATAGCCAGTTATATTCCATTGGAAATGCATCCAGGATTTTTTTTAAACAACTAACTGAGCTAGCTGGAATTATTTCCTTATAGGGAGCCTGTTTCACATTTTCACTGTTCTTACTGTGAATACGATTTTCTGTATGCAGAGGTTTAACCTCTTTCCATTCAGTATCAGAGTCTCCTTGTCCTTTGTAATGGCCTTAAAGTAAATACCTAGTTCTAATACAAAGTTCATTATTAGGGCCATTTATGTAGGTATACATGGTGATCATATCCTCTGAAGCTGAAGTTTAGTATTGTTTGGAGAGATACAGCACCATACATATTAGTTATGTGCAATGGCATGTATTCCATTGCCTGGAGGAAGATGCTCCTCAAAGAAATCTTCCCTATTGAGCCTCCTTCAGAGTCGCTGGATACTGCCCTGAACGGCTGTAAACTACCCCTGTGAGAGATAATAGCAGCTGATGCTACAGATGCCTTCTCTGCCATTCATAGAACTCCTACTATTATTGTCCCACAATGCATCACATTCTGTGAATGGAGGAGGAGCAGTTTATTGGACAGGGTCTGTGAATGGCAGGATAAGTGACACAACTTTTCTATGTAGGAAGTTCTGCTTTGAACTCTCACAACTTCAGCTACAGAAAACAGACGTTCAAGATAGTATTCAGTGGCTCTGATACAGAAGAAACCACCTTCAGTTAATCAGATACACATCATTACACATAACTAATGTGTATTGTGCTGTATCCCAAAAAGAAACTTCAGGTTTAAATACTCAAGGGATTACAAATTCAATTCAGCTAAGCTTTACTGATACCTGAGGTTACACTTATTATTTTGTTTTCCCTTCTCTGCATCCTCTCCAGCTCCCCAATATCCCTTTTGTGAACTGGTGGCCAAAACTATTAACTTTACAACTATGCTTACAAAGGTTTCTAGTCACCTCCATTGTAAATTAAGGTCACCAAAGCCTACCAATACAAAAACTCCTAAATTAGACTTATGATTCAAATGAGAAAAGGGATGTATCAGTTGTCTTCATGATGACAACTTATTCACTCCTTAGTTATTTCCCGCCTTGATTACTGCAACTCCCTCCTCACCGGCCTACCATTACACAGGCTATCCCCCCTTCAGTCTATCATGAATGCTGCTGCCAGACTTGTACACCTTACTTGCAAATCAGTAGTGCAGCGCTATGCTAAATAATAAAGTTCATAAAAAGTCTTTTTGGTCTCCAAAGATAAAACAATGATCCTAAATCCAAACTGCTGATACTGGTGGCCGCTCACCTCAAAGATGCAGGCTATAAAGCCTATCAGGCGTTTTTATAAATCACAATGGATCTCCAGGTGATGTCTCCACGAGTCAGACCAACCAAGTGTCCTCAGCATGTAAGGGAAAAAAATAATAGAAATCTAGTGCACTCTATTAGAGGAATAGTTGTCCAAAGAATCAGAAGAAAGTCCCCTTCGTGCTGGGAAAGATGACAAACAAGTGCGGATGTATAAAGAGAGTCTTCCACCACACAAATAGACATACTGCCTCTCACCTCCCCTCTAGGACCACAAGGCCCATAATGCACTTCAAAAAACTCCGGACAGCAGTCTCCAATCGATATCGGATTAGCTATTTCCTTACTTCACACAGGTGATGTGCTCCCATGCAAGAAAGAAATAGCCACATCTAATGCTCTCAGTATAAAAGGTATTTTTAATAATTAATAAAAATGTATGCACTCACATGAAAAAGCACTCCTCCGAGTGCTAGATACACAGCATGTTCAGATGTAAAGGACACCAAAAGCAGTACATCCTCTGCTGACATTCAAGATGGCCGCGGGTGACGTCAGACGCTGCTCCTCCTCGCGTACGCGTTACGTCCTGGGCGGGACTTCCTCAGCGCGGGAG
>BLSH010256679.1:1722-43307 GCA_018402905.1 Glandirana rugosa
CCAGTACCTCCAACACCAGTCCAAATCTTGTAAACACGGAACGAAGTCGGAGAGTAACGTGACACACGTTTGGTGAACACAGAACATCAGTCGTGTAACAGACTTCTTGACGGTACGGCACCTTGTGGAAACTCCACGGAAACCACGTCCTAGACCCCACATGGAATAAAGGTCATGCGAGTGACGTGTGCAGTTTGGAGGAAGAGGTGGTGGTCGCACAGAGGCACCAGCACAGCAAAAGAGGAAGCAGGTTGCAATAGCAGAGGGACCGTCCCCCTAGACAGTATGCCTGCTACCACCCACCGCAGTCAGGGACCTAGCACACCAAAGGCACCTCAAAGGTGTTCCACGGCATGGCAGTTCTTCAGACAATGTGCTGACTACAAGACACAAGTGGTTTGCACACAGTGCAATGAGAGGCTGAAGCAAGGCACAAATGTTCTAAACCTGACCACAACCTCCATGACCAGGCATCTAAATTCAAAGCCCTTGCTGCAGTGGAATAAGTACCTCAAAATCCAAGAAAGGTCTCGGCCTCCTCCTGCTTCCTCTTCTGCTGCTGCCTCGGCCTCTTCCTCCACCTCTACAGTGCCAATGTCACCTGCCACACAGCAAACAGAGCATGTGACAGCAAGGCCACCATGTCCGACACCGCCCCCAAGCATTTCCACATGGTCCCATGGAAGCTTACAGCTCTCTATCTCCTAAACACTGGAGAGAAAGAGGAAGTACCCCCCTACCCACCCGCGATCCCTGGCCCTGAATGCCAGCATTTCAAAATTCCTGGCCTTTGAAATGCTGTCATTCCGTCTGGTTGACATGGACAGTTTTAAAAACCTGATGACGGTGGCTGTCCCACAGTACGTGGTTCCCAGCCACCACTACTTTTACAGGCGAGCCATCCCTTCCCTGCACAAACAAGTCGGGTACTAGATCACATGTACACTGCGCAGCGCCATCTGTGGCAAGGTCCACATAACCACTGATACGTGGAACAGTAAGCATGGGCATAGACACTATATCTCGCTAACTGCAAACTGGGCAAATGTAGTGGCGGGTGGGCCTGAGGTGGCTAGCCATTTGGCGCATGTCCTTCCGCTACCGAGGACTGCAGGCCATTTCTCTTTGCCTCCTGTTTCCTCCTCCTCCTACTGCATTTCCTACTCCTCCTCCTCTACCGGCTCCTCATCAGGTCAGCGTAACAACTTCACCACCAACTTCAGCACATCCAGGGGGAAATGACAGCAGGCTGTTATAAAACTGATATGTTTGGGGGATAAACCCCACATTGCACAGAAACTGTGGATGGGCATTAAACAACAGACCAATGAGTGGTTGTTGCCACTGAGCCTCAAGCCCAGCCTGGTGGTGTGCGATAATGGGCGAAATCTCGTAGCAGCTCTTGGCCCAGCTGGTTTGACGCACATCCCTTGTCTGGTACATGTGCTGAATTTGGTGGTGCAGAAATTTCTAAAAAAACTACCCAGATATGGCAGAGCTTCTGCAGAAAGTGCGGGCCGTCTGTGCGTGCTTTTGGCGTTTTCACCCTGCTGCTGCTCGCCTGTCTGCGTTGCAGCGGAACTTCAGCCTTCCCACTCACCGCCTCCTATGTGACGTGCCCACAAGGTGGAACTCCACCTTGCACATGCTGGAGAGACTGTGCGAGCAGCAGCAGGCAATAGTGGAGTTTCAGCTGCAGCACGCACGGGTCAGTCGCTCTGCGGAACAGCACCACTTCACCACCAACGAGTGGGCCTCCATGCGAGATCTGTGTACCATATTGCGCTGTTTCGAGTACTCCACCAACATGGCCAGTGCCGATGATGCTGTTCTCAGCATTACTATCCCACTTCTACGTCTCCTTGAAAAAACACTTTGGGCGATGATGGAAGAGGATGTGGCACAGGAGGAAGAGGGGTCATTTCCAGGGTTATCAGGCCAGTCATTCACAAGTCGCTTGGGGGGTGGGTTCCTGCACCAGCATAGGCCAGGTAAAAAATTTTCAAGCCAGGGCACAGTTCTACAGGATGAGGACAACGAGGAAGCTGATGATGAGTAGGAGGAGGAACTGTGTTCACAGCAGGGTGGCACCCAACGCAGATCCTGGGCATCACTGGAGCGTGGCTGGGGGGATATGGAGGACACCAATGATACACCTCCCACAGAGGACAGCTTGTCTTTGCCTCTGGGCAGCCTGGCACACATGAGCGACTACATGCTGCAGTGCCTGCTCAACGACAGCCGAGTTGCCCACATTTTAACTTTTTTTAACACCTTGCTGGATCCCCATTACAAGGACAACGTTCCATCCTTAATTCCCTCACTGGAGCGTGATCGGAAGATGCATGACTACTAGTGCACGCTGGTAGATACGCTGCTGAGGGCATTCCCAAATGACACTGGGGGCTCTGTGGAAGCACAAGGCGAAGCCGGAGGAGGAGGAAAAGGTCGCCAACGCAGCTGTGGCACCGCCAGCACCTCAGAAGGCAGGATTAGCATGGCCAAAATGTGGAAAAGCTTTGTCAGCAGCCCGCCACAACAAACAGCACCACCAGCTGATAGGCAATGTCTTAGCAGGAGGCAGCATTTCAGCAACATGGTGGAACAGTATGTGTGCACACACCTACACGTACTGACTGATGGGTCTGCCCCATTCAACTTCTGGGTCTCCAAATTGGGCACATTGCCAGAGCTTGCCCTTTATGCCTTGGAGGTTCTGGCCTGCCCTGCAGCCAGTGTATTGTCTGAACGTGTGTTTAGCACGGCAGGGGGCGTTATCACAGACAAGCGCAGCCACCTATGCACAGCCAACGTGGACAAGCTAACATTTATTAAAATAAACGAGGCATGGATCCCACAAGACTTGTCTGTACCTTGTGCAGAATAGACATTTAGACCGGTCTCACTCCGCCATTGGTATACTTGTTTTTTTTCAATATGTCTCAATAATTTGGGGGCTACCCCAATTAGAAAAAAAAACATACAAACAAATAACAGTGTTGGCTACCTCCTCCTCCTCCTTCTCCACCACCGCCACTTCCACCTACAATGCCACGGTCACAGCCTAGTCAACCTCTAGGCTCCTACTCCACATCCACCTCCTCTTCCCATTTTTATTTTTTTTGTGATTTTAAGTTATTTCCCTATCCACATTTGTTTGTAGGGCACTTGTCCTACTCCTTTCCCCCATTTTGCTTCCCTTTGCTGCCCTCTAGCCCTTTCCAGGACTTTTTTACAGCCATTTTTGTGCCCAAAAGTTTGGGTCACCATTGACTTCAATGGGGTTCGGTGTCCGGTGTCAAGTTCGGGTCAAGTTCGGTACCGAACCCAAACTTTTCCACGAAGTTCGGCCGAACCAGATGAACCCGAACATCCAGGTGTCCGCTCAACTCTAGTCCTGATCACCAATTCAGGTGTGAATCAGGCCTGAAAGGTCTGCCTGACTTTGCACCTGAATCAGAACCAAAGACACACAGGACCCTTTGTAAATGCAGGGAAACACTCTCCGGTCATGTGAATTGGAGGCGGGGAAACCGGCCAAATAGTCAGCAAGCAATGAGTTTACATTTTGTATTTGCTTTTAAATTCAAATCTAATTCAATTAGAATTGTATTTGATTCAAATTTGATTTGAATAATTTGAGAATGAAATGAAGCGTACATGTCTAATAGTAACCCACCGATCACAGAAGTGTCCAGGGAAGCAGATCATACAGAAAAATTTACACCCAATTATCTTTCTTCTGTGGAATTCTAGAGATACATGTGAAAAAAATAAGTTATAAAAAGTAACAAATAATAAAGAGAAAAAAGTAACTAAACTGACAAATAAAGGATTTTAACCTCTCCAGATCCGAGCTATTGCCAAAGTACGACTCCAGCACGGATCCGAATTGCCGGGACGACGTCCATGGATGACCGCTTCTTTGCACGTTACCGGTGCACACTCATAAGCGGTGGCGGCGCACACACAGCTGCTGCACGCTGCGTGGGTGTGCCTGCGATCACCTGTCAGAGCTGCAGAATGGGGAACCACCGATGTAAACACGGCGGTTCTCCGTTCTGTGAAGGGGGACATAACAGATCTACTGATCCCTTTGATCAGAATCAGTGAGATCTGTTATGTTCTCGCCAGATCAACCCCCACACAGTTAGAACACAATGAGGGAACACAGTTAACCCCTTCACTGCCCCCCTTTGTGTTAACCCCATTCACTGCCAATGACATTTATACAGTAATCAGTGGATATTTAAATTTCTGATCGCTGTATAAATGTCATTGGTCCAAAAAAGTGTTAAAAAATGTCCGACATGTCCACCCCAATATCAAATCCCAATAAAAATCGCTGCCATTACTAGTAAAAAAAAAAAATAATAAAAACACCATAAATCAATTCCCATAGTTTGTAGATGCGATAACTTTTGCGCAAACCAATCAATATACGCAGATTCGATTTTTTTTAATCAAAAATATGTAGAAGAATATACAAACCCAATGAATATTTTTTTTTATATTTTTTTTGGATATTTATTATAGCAAAAAGTAACAAATATTGTTCTTTTTCAAAATTGTCGCTCTTTGTTTGTTTATAGCAAAAAAAAAAAAATAAGAATGCAGAGATGATCAAATACCACCAAAAGAAAGCTCTATTTGTGGGGGGAAAAAAATGATAAAAATTTGTGGGAAAAAAATTATAAAAAATTTGTTTGGGTACAACATCGCACGACCACGCAATTGTTATTCAAAATGCGACAGCACTGAAAGCCAAAAATTGGTCTGGGCAGAAGGGGGGTTTAAGTGCCCAGTAAGGAAGAGGTTAAAGTGTCAGCTATGGAGAATTCTGAGTAGCAAAGTTTGTGGCTGTTTCAGGGACGCACACAATTCTAAGCTGTGACATGTTGGGAATCCATTTACTGAACACAACCTCATATTTTATATTTTTTATTTCCAATTAGTTTTTATTAAGTTTTGTATAAGAAATACAGAAGAGATTAGAAATACTGTGTCATATAAGGACATTACAGTCCAAGACAAACAGTAGTAATAGGAAGAACATGCTCCTAATGCAACTATAGCATGAACACCTAATTGTGAATCAAGTGAGTATACTTATTGGGTATGATGCCCAGGCACCCCTACTGGGAGCAAACTGTGCCTTGGGCTAGGTGGTCGAATATTTCAGTTTCATTAAGGCACGTTCTTGAACCAATACGTAGCTAGAATGTTATATAAGTGTTTAACATATAGTTGTTGTAAGGCCCTGAAAGGTAGGAGAAATTAGGGGGGAGGGATAGAAAAGGGGGGGGAAGGGGGGTTTGGTGGAAAGCTGGTGCAACATATGGATATGCAAGGTGGTTAGAGTTTATTGGCACCTGTGGGTTATTGACTGAGAGTTCATGAAGTTCCACTACCTGGATCAGGTGAGAGGAATAAAACCAGTTCATAGAGTAAGAGTTTATCCGAAGGGGTTAGAAGGCTCTAGGTTTGAAGAAAGCATTGTGGATGTAATAACCACCAGTGCCAGTCTCATAGAAAGTGAGCTTTTGCAAAAGAATATTCCTGCTGAGAGTGGTCATTGAGAGTATGAATCACCTTGTTAATGGTTGGTGGAGTTGAGGTTTTCCATTTGTGTGATATGGATAGTCTTGCTGCTATAAAGTAATGGGTGAGAGTAGCGTGGTATTTGTATGGCCATGCGTCCATGCCTATTCCTAGTAAGGCTATTTTTGGATCTGGAGAAAGATTTTGGTTGATGGTTGTGGATATCAATTTAAAAAGTTGGTTCCATAGGGGTTGAATGATGGGGCATTGCCAGCAGATGTGGAGGAGTGAACCACAAAGGTTACAGTTCCTCCAACATAAGGGGGGTTGATTAGAGTAGATTCTTGCTGGTTTCTGTGGAGTGAGGTACCAGTGGTAGGTCAGTTTTTGTGTGGTTTCTCAATGTGAGATGCATTTGGAGTTTTTCTTTGGGAGGGTTTGAGCTGTTTACCATTGTTCAAGGGTAGATGAGAAAGAGAGCTTTGTTTCCCATTTAAGTAGAGTTTTAGGTTCATCTGGTTGAGTTGGGGTAGACAAAGAAAGGTAAATAGGTCCCAGGCCTTTGTGCAGGTTTGAAGGTGATCTCATTATATTTAGAATAGGGCTCAGAGAATCTGAGTTGCTGATTTGGATGTCCTTTAAGGCATGACAGATTTTTAGGTATTGGTAGAGGAATTTGGTGCATGGAATTTAAAAGGTGGAGGCCAGACCTTGGAAGGAGTGGAAGGCGTTTTGGGAGTACAGTTGCCACACAGTGGTAATTCTGGCTGATGCCCATTTGTGGGTAGTTATGTCAGGTATTAGCATCTCCAAGGATGATATCAGTATAATGTCCAGAGTTCTAGGGGATAATGAAGTCACTTTGTTCCTTAGTGAAGACCATACTCTGTGGATGGCATTGATAGTGTCCAGAAAGTGTTTCTGAGGATGTGGGTGGAGAATGAGGGCTCCTAGATAGGCTTTAAGATCCTGTTGCAGGACCTCTTTGTCGATTTGGTGACTGGTTGGAGGAGCATCAGGAATCTACCATGCGTGGGTATGATTTACTATGTTGGCTTTGTAATATAGAGATATATTCGGGCCCCCATTCCATTAAGTTTGATAGGACAGAGAAGATATGCCGATATGAATCTAGGGCGCCTTCCTTGCCAAATCAGGTTGTTGATGATGGACTGTAGTCTCTGCAGGTAGGTTGAGAGAAAAGGTACAGGGAAGGCTCGGAACCTATATAGGATGTGGGGTAGGATACACATTTTGGCCAGGGCTATGCGACCTGCCCAAGAAGATGAGATTTCTTGATGGAGGAGGAGAGATTAGTGATTTTTGATATTAACATGGAGAAGTTGGTATGTAAGGGTTTAGAACTAGGGGAGGTTAATTGGATCCCTAAGTACTGGAGGGAAGCTGATGGAGCCCGCGAGAAAGGGACAAGCCCCGCTATGTGGTGTTTGATGAGAGGGGTTAGGTTGAGGGGGAGCATTTGGCATTTATTGTGGTTTAATTTGTAGAGGGAGTGTCCCAAAGTGTTCTAGTAGTTGGATTAAGGAGGGTAGAGATTGGAGGGGGTCTGTAAGGAAAATTATTACATCGTCTGCATATAAGCTGATTTTATGTTGGGTAGTTCCTATTTGTATGCCAGCTATTGAGGGGTTGGATCGAATATGTTCTGCTAAGGGTTCCATGATGAGGGATAATATAATCGGGCAAAGGGGGCACCCCCTGCCTTGTTCCATTTGTAATGGGAAAGGAAGGTGACAGGAAGCCTGAGGTCCAAACCTTACCTGTAGGGCATGTGTACAAGGCGGTGATAGCCGATAGGATCCGTCCTTGGAAGTCAAACCTCTGCAGCACCTCGGTCATGTATATCCAATGGACACTATCGAATGCTTTTTCAGCATCAAGAGAAATTGTTAAAGCAGGAATATGGAGGTCTTCGGACCATTGGATAAGGTTGATTGAGTGATGAGTGCCATCAGTGGTCTGGCGACCAGGAACAAACCCAACTTGATCAGAATGTATGAGTAGAGGAGTGTATTGGGAGATCCTGTTGGCTAGGATTTTGGCGAATAGTTTAGTGTCCGAATTAAGAAGGGATATGGGGAGATCAATAGCAGAGTCAAGGCAAGCAGGGTCACAGGAACAAACAATCAGGATCACAGGTTGCTACAGGAACACACAAACGCTGTAGAACAGACAGCACTTGCTACAGGAAACAGGAAGTTTAAATAGAGCTGCTCATCCATGAAATAGAGGAAACCACAATCAAATGTAATTAACCCTCAGCACAGTCTTTTTCTAACATTGCCCCCCCCCCCAAGGGGCAGCCTCCGGATGCCCAAACGGGCTAGTTTAGCAGGGTTGCTCTCCTTGAAGGATCGGATGAGTTCATCCGCATGAATGTTTTCTGCAGGCTCCCAGGAGTTTTCTTCTGGGCCGTAGCCCTTCCACTTCACTAAGTACTGAAGCGTGTTACCCCTCTTCCGGCAATCTAGGACAGCCTCCAGTTCGAACTCCTCTTCGTCATCTATTAAGATTGGGCCTGGTGGAGCTGTCCTCCGTCCTGGGAAGGGGTCTTGAGTCACCGGTTTGAGTAGCGTGACATGGAATACAGGATGGACTCGCATGGACGGAGGAAGGACCAGCTCGTATGCCACCTGGTTGATCCTTTTCTTCACGGGGAACGGTCCCATAAACCTTGGTCCTAATTTCTTGGAGGGGCAGTAAAGTCTTAAGTTTTTGGCCGCTAGCCAAACTCGGTCACGCGGTTGCAGGTCCAATTCCCCCCGCTTCCCCTTGTCAAAGGCCTTCTTGTTGAGCTCCTGGGTCCGGGAATGTGTCTCCTGTAGCAATTGACTATTCCTTACAAGGAATTCTGTGATGCTTTGGGCTGCTGGCACCGAACTTTCTGGACTCACACTGGGTAGGAAGGTAGGATGGTAGCCAAAATTCGCCCAAAACTGAGATTGTTTCGTGGCTGAATGCACCGTGTTGTTGTAGGCGAATTCGGCTACAGGAAGCAGCGAGACCCAATCGTCCTGGGAGAAAGAAGAATAACAACGGAGGTACTGCTACAGGGTTTGATTAGTTCGTTCCATCTGGCCATTCGTCTGTGGGTGATAAACAGACGAGAAAGATAGTTCAATCCCCAAACCCGAGCATATGGCCTTCCAGACCCGGGAAGTGAATTGTACTCCACGATCAGAGACTATATTGGTGGGGACTCCATGAAGACGGATAATCTCCTTAATGAAGGCTCTTGCCGTTTCTGTAGCAGACGGGGTACCCTTCATGAGTATAAAATGGGCCATTTTTGTGAGGCGGTCCACGACCACAAAGATGGAATTGAAGCCGGCTGAAGGAGGCAATTCGACTATAAAGTCCATGGATATGTGGGACCATGGGCGTCCAGGAATGGGAAGTGGGTTTAGTAAACCCCAGGCCTTGGCTCTGCTTGTCTTGTTGTGGGCACAGACTGGACAGGCGCTGACGTATTTTTTACAGTCCACGTCAGCAGAGGGCCACCAAAAGGACCGAGACACTAACTCATGTGTCTTGCGACTACCAAAGTGGCCTGCCAATTGATGGTCATGGCACAGTTCAAGGATAGTCAGGCATAGTTCCTTGGGTATGAAGACCCTGTCACGATACCACCACAGTCCATCTCTCGGTACCAGTCGAGGGTCAGGTGGTGTGGCGACATGGGTTAAGGCCCGCCTGAGTCGGGATAGCAAGTCCTCTTGGGATAATAAGAAGCTCTGGGACAGAAGGATGGTGTCTGGTGGAGCCGGTCTTTCAGAGCCATTAAACATCTGGGATAGAGCGTCTGGCTTTGTGTTCTTTGACCCAGGCCTGTAAGTGATGTGGAGTTGGAACCTTGAGAAAAAGAGTGCCCATCGTGCCTGACGGGGCTTGAGTCTCTTTGCAGTCCGGAGGTACTCAAGGTTCTTGTGGTCCGTGAAGACCAGAACAGGATGCGCGGCTCCCTCCAACAAATACCGCCATTCCTCCAAGGCGGACTTAATTGCCAACAGTTCTTGATCTCCAACATCATAATTGGTTTCTGGTGGCGAGAACTTCCGGTAGAAGAATGCGATGGGGTGAAGGGAAGCCTTGGGGCCTCGTCTCTGGGACAGAACCACCCCCACCGCAGTCTCTGAGGCCTCTACCTCCAGGATACAGGGCAAGACGGGATCCGGATGCTTCTGGACAGGAGCAGACGTGAACAGATTTTTGGGCATTAAGAAGGCCTCCTGAGCCTCGGGAGTCCACCGGAAACAGGAGTCTTGCTTGGTCAACTGAGTGATGGGGGCTATCACAGCAGAGAACCCCTTCATAAACTTGCGATAGAAGTTCGCAAAGCCTACGCACTGTTGCACCCCTTTTTTGAGGGCCGCATCATTCCAGGCTGTATCCGCAGCTCAGCGCTGGAACTCGGCAGCGTAATCTTCTGCCGTGCGTTGGCCCTGCTGGAGGGTGTGGAGAGCTGTCTCTGCGGTTGCGGCCAAGTGGGGGTCCTCATAGAGCGATGCCATGGCCCGGAAGAAGAGGTGCAAGTCCACTGTTTCAGGAGCTTTCAGTTCCAGGAGGTGGTGGGCCCATGCTTGAGGTTCCTCTCGTAAGAGAGAGATAACCAGCCCCACTTTAATGACTTCCGAGGAAAAGGTGCAGGGTTGCAGCGCGAAATACAGTTCACAGGCGCTGCAAAAACCCCGAAATTTCCAGCGGTCCCCTGAGAATCGTTCAGGTAAAGGGACCTCTGGCTCAGTGGGCAGGGTGAAAGTAAGCTGATCGGAGCATGATGCAGCCGACATGGAAAGTTCCTGGACTTGGCTTTCCATCCGGGTGAACCCGTCTTGTAAGTCCTTTATGGCTCGGGTCAGCCCGGTCAGGTGTAGGCATAGCTCCTGCGTTGGAGAGGGCCCCTGCGCAGACTCAGACATGGCTGTCTGTTGCTGTCACGTACCTGGTGGTGGAGTCTGACTTATGCAGTTGGCAACCTCTCTTATGACCCTGATTCCTGAACCCCTGGTAGTGTGGACAGGGAGCTCGGGAGTGCAAGGAGGCACGAGGGTCGGACTGGGTCACAGGTGGTGGTGTGCTGGTCCGTGAGGTGCTCGTGCAAGCTGAAGCGTGGTGGTGCAGGCAGGGTCGGTAACGGGCTGGCAGAGCGGTACAGATGGGTCAGGCTGAAGAGTAGTCGGTGCAAGCAGAGTTAGTTAACTGGCGGGCAGCGAGGTACAAGGGAGCAGGCAGAAGAGTGGTTGTGGAATCCAGGGACGGTGCAGGCGGAGATCAATAGCAGAGTCAAGGCAAGCCGGGTCACAGGAACAAACAATCAGGATCACAGGTTGCTACAGGAACACACAAACGCTGTAGAACAGACAGCACTTGCTGCAGGAAGCAGGAAGTTTAAATAGAGCTGCTCATCCATGAAATCGAGGAAACCACAATCAAATGCAATTAACCCTCAGCACAGTCTTTTTCTAACAGTGGATGTGGAGGAGGGGGTTGAGGAGGCGGTGACCGTGGCGGTGTAGGTGGAAGTGGCGGAGGAGGAGGAGGAGGTAGCCAACACTGTTTTTTGTTTGTTTGTTTTTTTTTCTAATTGGGGTAGCCCCAAAACATTGAAACATATTAAAAAAAAATAAAAACGGATACCAATGGCTGTGTGAGGCCAGTCTAAATGTCTATTCTGCACAAGGTACAGACAAGTCTTGTGGGATCCATGCCTGGTTCATTTTAATAAATGTTAGCTTGTCCGCATTGGCTGTGGGCAGGCGGCTGCGCTTCTCTGGGATAACGCCCCCTGCCGTGCTAAACACACATTCAGACAATACACTGGCTGGAAGGCAGGCCAGCACCTCCAAGGCATAAAGGGCAAGCTCAGGCCATGTGCCCAATTTTGAGACCCAGAAGTTGAATGGGGAAGACCCATCAGTCAGTACATGTCGGCATGTGCACACATACTGTTCCACCATGTTGCTGAAATGCTGCCTCCTGCTAAGATGTTGCCTATCAGCTGGTGGTGCTGTTTGTTGTGGCGTGCTGCTGACAAAGCTTTTCCACATTTCGCCCATGCTAACCCTGCCTTCTGAGGTGCTGGCGGGACCACAGCTGCATTGGTGACCTCTTCCTCCTCCTCTTCTGCCTTCGCCTTGTGCTTCCACTGAGCCCCCGGTGTGATTTGGGAATGCCCTCAGCAGCGCGTCTACCAGCGTGCGCTTGTAGTTGCACATCTTCTGATCACACTCCAGTGAAGGAATTAAGGACGGCACGTTGTCCTTGTAACGGGGATCCAGCAGGGTGGCCACCCAGTAATCAGCACAAGTTACAATGTGGGCCACTCGGCTGTCATTGCGCAGGCACTGCAGCATGTAGTCGCTCATGTGTGCCAGGCTACCCAGAGGCAAGGACAAGCTGTCCTCTGTGGGAGGGGTATCATTGGTGTCCTCCGTATCCCCCAGCCACGCTCCAGTGATGCCCACGAGCTGCATTGGGTGCCACCCTGCTGTGAATATGGTTCCTCCTCCTCATCATCCTCCTCCTCCTGATCCTCCAGAACTGTGCCCTGGCTTGAACATTTTTTACCTGGCCTATGCTGGTGCAGGAACCCTCCGAGCCACTTGTGAATGACTGGCCTGATAACCATGGAAATTACCCCTCTTCCTCCTCCTCTTCCTCCTGTGCCACATCCTCTTCCATCATCGCCTGAAGTGTTTTTTCAAGGAGACATACAAGTGAGATAGTAACGCTGAGAACAGCGTCATCGGCACTGACCATGTTGGTGGAGTACTCGAAACACCACAATATGGTACACAGGTCTCGCATGGAGGCCCACTCGTTGGTGGTGAAGTGGTGCTGTTTCCCACTGGATGTGCTGAAGTTGATGGTGAAGGTGTTACGCTGACCGCATGAGGAGGTGGTAGAGGAGGAGAAAGCGGGGTAGGAGGAGGAGGCAACAGGAGGCAAAGAGAAATGCCCTGCAATCCTCGGTGACAGAAGGACATGCGCCAAACTGCTATCCACTTCAGGCCCACCCGCCACTACATTTGCCCAGTGTGCAGTTAACGAGATATAGCATCCCTGCCCGTGCTTACTGGTCCACGTATCAGTGGTTATGTGGAACCAGTCAGATGGCATTGCGCAGTGCACACTTGATCTTGTCCCCGACTTGTTTGTGCAGGGAAAGGATGGCTTGCCTGGAAAAGTAGTGGCGGCTGGAAACCACGTACTGTGGGACAGCCACCGCCATCAGGTTTTTAAAACTATCCGTGTCCACCAGACGGAATGATAGCATTTCAAAGGCCAGGAATTTTGAAATGCTGGCATTCAGGGCCAGGGATCGCAAGTGGGTAGGGGGGTGCTTCTTCTTTCTCTCCAGTGTTTGGGAGATGGAGAGCTGTAAGCTTCCATGGGACCATGTGAAAATACTTGGGGATGGTGGCGGACATGGTGACGTTGCTCTAACATTGTCTGTTTGCTGAGTGGCAGGTGACACTGGCACTGTAGAGATGGAGGAAGAGGCCGAGGCAGCAGCAGAAGAGGAAGCAGGAGGAGCCTGAGGCCTTTCTTGGATTTTGAGGTACTTATTCCACTGCAGCTTGTGCTTTGCATTTAGATGCCTGGTCATGCAGGTTGTGCTCAGGTTTAGAACATTTATGCCTCGCTTCAGGCTCTCATTGCACAGCGTAGAAACCACTTGTGTCTTGTCATCAGCACATTGTCTGAAGAATTGCTACACCGGGGAATGCCTTCGAGCTGCCTTTGGTGTTCTAGGTCCCTGGGTGCGGTGGGTAGTAGCAGGCATACTGTCTAGGGGACGGTCCCTCTGCTATTGCAACCTGCTTCCTCTTTTGCTGTGCTGGTGCCTCTGTGTGACCACCACCTCTTTCTCCAAACTGCACACGTTACTTGCATGACCTTAATTACAAATGGGGTCTAGGACCACATCATCCTCCACATCATCTTCCACCCACTCTTCACCCCTGCCCTCCTTGTCAGTCTGTACACTGTAGAAAGCCGCAGCAGTTGGCAGCTGTGTTTCATCATCATCAGAGGCGTGCTGCGGTGGTGTTTCCATGTCCTCATCCTGAAACAGAAGTGGTTGGGCATCGGTGCACTCAATGTCTTACACTTCTGCGGCAGGGCTATGTGGATGGCCCACAGAACGCATACCAGCAGAGTCATCAAAAAGCATAAGAGACTGCTGCATGACTTGGGGCTCAGACTGCTTGGCTGATTTACAAGGGGCTGAGGTGAAAGACAGATGGCCATGGGGCTCAGGTGCCAACTCTGAGCTTTCATCAAGGGACCAGGTGGGAGACAATGTGAAGAAACTGGAGGCATTGTCAGCCACCCAATCTACCATGGCCTGCACTTCTTCTGGCCTCACCATTCATTGAGCAGCAATCGGGCCTACCATATAACGTTGCTGCTACTCGCACCTGAGGAAGGTGTTTCCCTTGTGCGTGTAGCTGGCACACCTCGACCACGTCCTCTCCTTGCAACAGGAGCTTCACCAACACCACCAACGCCAGCAGCACCAGCAGCACCAGCAGCACCAGCAGCACCATGACCACGTCCCTTATTTTACGCTCTCCTCATTCTGGACTCAAATGTACAACTTAGCACAAATTTAGATTATTTTTTAAAACAACAATGTAGACGCACTTTTTATTTTTGTGCAAGAAATGCAAAGCAAGGTGCAAATGTACTGTGTAGCACTATTTATTAATATAATAAAATATATATATATTTTTATATTCTTTTTTTTTTTTAAACCAGCAATGTAGACGCAGCAGGAAACTCTCCCTATAGCAGTATGAGATGATTTTAGAACACTAATCTATCCCTCACAGCAGCAGCAGGAACCTCTCCATATAGCAGTATGATATGATTTTAGAACACTAATCTATTCCTCACAGCAGCAGCACGAACCTCTCCCTATAGCAGTATGAGATGATTTTAGAACACTAATCTGTCCCTCACACCAGCACCATGAATCTCTCCCTATAGCAGTTTGAGATGATTTTAGAACACTAATTTATCCCTCACAGCAGCAGCAGGAGCCTCTCTCTATAGCACTATGAGATGATTTTAGAACACTAATCTATCTCTCACAGCAGCAGGAACCTCTCCCTATAGCAGTATGAGATGATTTTAGAACGCTAATCTATCCCTCACAGCAGCAGCAGGAACCTCTCCCTATAGCAGTATGAGATGATTTTAGAACTCTAATCTTTCCCTCACACCAGCGGCAGCATCCTCTCCCTACCTACACTAGTATGAGATGATGTGACATGCAGCGCTGGCTACATGACTCCAGCCTTATATAGAGGCTGGGGTCACATGATGCACTGGCCAATCACAGCCATGCCATTAGTAGGCATGGCTGTGATGGCTTCTAAGGGCAAACGAGTGAAACGCTTGTTGATTGGCTGCCCTGCAGCTATTCAACAGGCGCGAAAAAATACCCGCACCCCGAACCCGAGCCCAAACTTTTTAAAAAATGTCCAGGTTCAGGTTCGTGACACAGACACTCCAAAGTCCGGTACGAACCCAAACTTTACAGTTCGGGTTCGCTCAACTCTAGTTGTGAATTCTTTGATTTTGTTCGTTTGAGAGATACGCTATTTTCGAGGCTGCTGTTTTGCGTTTATATTGTTTTTCTGGAAATGCTCCGGGCTTATTATTTAAAGTGTAAAAATTAAGTCGTAGGTGTTTATTATAGAATTCAAAGTACTTTTTGAAGAGTTCACTTAGTTGGCTTCTCAGGTCATTTAGTTTATCGGAGGTGACAGGGTCCATTTTTTGCTTATTAAGGCTTTCTAAGGTGTGTATTTGAGATGTGAGTTGTGTGATGGAAAGCAAGCGTGTCCATCTCTCATGGGCTGCAATTTTGATAAAGAGTCCCCTTATTTATGCTTTGTGGCTGTTCCACAATATTGTGGGATCAGACACTGTTCCAGTGTTTAGTTCAAAAAAGTTTGTAATGGCAGATCTTTTTCTGGTACTCAGATGTGGTCAGAAGGTGGGGGTTTAGTCTCCGTGGGGAGAAAGTGCTATTGTTTGTTGTTGCAGAGAGCTCTAAAGTTATGGGAGTGTGATCTGACCAAGTGATTAGCCCTATGGATGTAGAGACTACTTTTTGGAGGGTGAATTTGTCGACCAGAAAGAAATCAAGTCTGGAATTCACTTTATGGGCAGCCGAGTAGAAGGTAAAATTTTTCTTGTTTCCATGGGTACATCTCCAAGGGTCGAAGAGATCTTCTTGGGGTATTAAGAAATGTAGGATTGAGGATGATTTACGTTTGGGGTTAGTGGAGTCTATACTAGGTTCGATAACTTCATTAAAGTCTCCACAGATAATAATGGGGTTAGATCTGTATGGCTGGAGTTTGGAGACTAAAGATTTGAAGAAGGTATTTTGGTGGAGATTGGGGGTATATATATTGACTAACGTTACACAATAGTTGTTATTGGTTGATGTAAGAATAAGATATTTACCATTAGGGTCCATTTCTATGGAGTGAAGGAAGAAGGAGGCAGACCATGACTCCTTTTCGTTTTCGTTTGGAATCAGCATTGGAGAAAAATGTATGGGAGAATTTGGGGTGATAGCACTTCGGTGGGTTAGAAGTAGAGTTGAGCGAACTTCTAGAAGTCCGGGTTCTGCTGGTTTGGCTGAACTTCGGGACAAAGTCCGGGTTCGGGTCCGGACAGAACCCGAACTTTGCCCCGGACCCCGAACCCCATTGAAATCAATGGGGACCCAAACTTTTAGGCACAAAAATGGCTGTAAAATAGTCCTGGAAAGTCCTAGAGGTCTGCAAAAGGAAGGAAATGGGGGTAAGGGTGGGACAAGTGACGTACAAAGAAATGGGGACAGGGAAATAACTTTAAATATTTTTTAAAAAATAAAAACATAAAAAAGCAACAATGGAGGTGAATGTGGATCATCTTCAAACTGGGTCTGAAAAGTATTAATTAACAGTAGAGGCCATATAACTGTTCTAAAATCATCTTCAAACTGTGTCAAAAAAGTATAAATAAGCCGGGAGAACCCATATCACTGTTCTGCAAACATCTCTGAAAACTGTGTGTGTCACTTTAAATGAAACCAGGAATAAGTGAACATCTGTTCTGCAAAGATCTTTAAAGTCTGTGTGTCACTTTAAATATAACCGGGAATAAGTGAACATCTGTTCTGCACACATCTGCAAAGTCTGTATGTCACTTTAAATGAAACCGGGAATAAGTGAACATCTGTTCTGCACACATCTGTAAAGTCTGTGTGTCACTTTTAATATAGCCGCTAATAAGTGAACATCTGTTCTGCACACATCTGTATAGTCTGTGTGTCACTTTTAATATAGCCGCTAATAAGTGAACATCTGTTCTGCACACATCTGGATAGTTTGTGTGTCACTTTAAATATAGCCGCTAATAAGTGAACATCTGTTCTGCACACATCTGTATAGTCTGTGTGTCACTTTTAATATAGCCACTAATAAGTGAACATCTGTTCTGCACACATCTGTATAGTCTGTGTGTCACTTTTGATATAGCCGCTATAAGTGAACATCTGTTCTGCACACATCTGTATAGTCTGTGTGTCACTTTTAATATAGCCGCTAATAAGTGAACATCTGTTCTGCACACATCTGTATAGTCTGTGTGTCACTTTAAATATAGCCACTAATAAGTGATAGATAGACAGATATTCTCTTATTCCCGGTTTCATTTAAAGTGACACACAGACTATACAGATGTGTGCAGAACAGATGTTCACTTATTCCCGGTTTCATTTAAAGTGACACACACAGTTTCCAGATGTTTGCAGAACAGTGATATGGGTTATCCCGGCTTATTTATACTTTTTTCACACAGTTTGAAGATGATTTTAGAACAGTTATATGGCTTCTACCGTTAATTAATACTTTTCAGACCCAGTTTGAAGATGATCCACATTCACCTCCATTTTTGCTTTTTTATGTTTTTATTTTTTTTAAAATATTTAAAGTTATTTCCCTGTCCTCATTTCTTTGTAAGACACTTGTCCCACCCTTACCCCCAGTTTCCTTCCTTTTGCAGACCTCTAGGACCTTCCTGGACTTTTTTACAGCAATTTTCTGAATTTTCATTAAAATTACCAGAACCCCGGACCCGAACCCAGACTTTTTTTGAAAAGTCTGGGTTCGGGTCCGGGTCCCGGACACCCCAAAGTTCGGTATGGACCCGAACTTTACAGTCCGGGTTCACTCAACTCTAGTTAGAAGCACTGAAGTGAGTCTTTTGAATGCAGATGATTTTGCATATCACTTTGAGAGCTTCTTTTCACATGAGAGAACGCTTGAAAGGACTATTGAGCCCTTTAGCTTTTAAGGAGAGGATTTTCAGTGACATTTGGATTGGATGGGGGGGTTGTGACTATGTGAAGCTTTGACATGGAAACGTGAAAGATTTGACCCTCCTTGGCGTTACCAGGCATAGAAAAAAATTGCAGGCAATGTACCAAATATACCAAAGGTTATGGTGGATAAAGAGAAAGTGTTTGCACCAGCTCAGTTTGGGGAATGGGTAAAAGGGAGGGGAAAAGAGGGAAGTAAGAGGGACTGGAGTGGAGAGGAGGAAAAGATACATAATCGTCTACATAGCACACCGGTAGTCCGGATGGAGAGTATCATAATCAGTTAGAGAATAACTCTAAACCAAACAATGAGGAACTGTCAACGTAGAAGAAGAGAGAGAGAACACAAAAACAGAACTAGCAGGTGAACCAGCATAAGGGCTCAGCACAGGGAAGTGCTAGTGAAGTGAAGCAGAGATACAGCTGCGGTACTGGAGATACCTGATGAGGATCAGGTATTATTGGAGTGGCGTCTTTCATCCGAGATATGTTGTGGGAAGGTAGGTTTAGGTGGAGTAGACAAGGTTGGAGGGGACAGACCCCAATTTTTAAGCTGTTTTATACCTTGCTTGAGGTGGTAGATGGTCACAGTTTTGCCTTGGTAAGTGACAATGAGTTTGATAGGGAATCCCCACTTGTATACAATGTGACGCTCCCTCAGGATAGAGGTTACATTGAGAGAGATCTTTGCGTAGTTGTGCAGTAGCAGCAGAGATGTCGTTGAACAGGGCAAGGGCTGTATATGGTTCTGGGAAGGATGCTGTGTTCTTGGCGGAGGCAATAATATGGTCCTTGGCTTGGAAGAAATGTAGTCTTGCCAACACGTCCTATGATTTATCTGCAGGGATGTGAGACGGTTTAAAGATCCTGTGCACTCTGTCGATTGTAAGATTCAGTGCTGACAGGGAGGGGACCAGTGCTTTGAAGAATTGCTGTAGCTAGAGGGAGAGCTCCGCAGGAGGAATGGACTCAGGAATGCCTCTAATTTTGAGGTTATTCCTACGCGAGCGGTCCTCTAGGTCTGCCATTTTTGCTGTAATGCGTTTTAGTTGTTCCGCTTGGTGTTGGCGTGCATCCACCAGTAAGTTGTAAGCAGTGGTGTAGTTGCTCAGTTGTTGTTCCAGTGTGTCTGTTCGATCACCGAGATCATCAATCTGGTGTTGCATATGGGAGACCGCTTGGTTAATGTCCTTCCTGAGGTTCTTCCTCAGGTCTTTTTGCAAAGATGGGAGCATGTGCTTGAGAACATTTTCGGACACAGGATTGTCGGTATTCGGGAGGGTGGCAAGCTATTTCGAGCGTTCGGGCAATTCCGAGTGTTCTTGATCGAAGTAAGAATGTTCATTTGTGGCAGCCTCATGGGGTTGGCAGAACGTGAGGTGTTTCTTGCTTACCGGACCTTGGTGAGACAGCAAAGCATGAGGGGATGACGTAGCTCTCTTAGCGCGGTCTCTGGGTCTATTCCCCTGCAGTGCGGTACAGTACATGTCGTCTGTAGCTTCCTCGGAGGTGGTGAGGTGTGAGGCTGGGCGCCATCTTGTCTGCTTGTGTGTCGGGCCTCACTGAAGAAATCAGTGAGTTTCCTGGGCTCCGACGTTGGGTATTTCTTTCCTGTCATGGTCTGTGTGGTCTCCAGATGCCAAGCAGTCAAATTGGAGGCGGAAATCATGGTTGTAGCAGGTCCTATGCTGAGGATGATTCCCTGTGCTGGCAGAGAGGGAGATCTATGCGGCCATCTCGATGTGTGGCCAAGCTCCTCCCCCACATATTTTATATGTCATTAATAATTGGGCGATATATTACATTTGTGTCACTAAGATCATCTTTAGTGTTTTTTCTGAAAAGATGTATTGGAAAAACGATTTAATTAACCACTTGCTGGCCATGATTTTTCTGGCATTTTTTGTTTACAAGTTTAAATCAGTATTTTTTTGAAATTTACTTATAACCACCAAACATCATACTTTTTTTTAGCAGAGACCTTGCAGAATAAAATGGTGATTGTTGCAATATTTTATATCACACTGTATTTGCGTAAATGTTTTGGAAACACCCACCGAGTAAATAGATACCTAACATGTCACACTTTAAAACACACGTGGAATGGCGACAAACTACTGTACTTAAAAATCTCCATAAACGCTTTAAGAGTTTAGAGTTACAGAGGAGGACTGGTGCTAGAATTATTACTCTCCCTCTAATGTTCCCAGCAATATCTCACATGTGTGAGACCCTTTACATATGTGTGTGCGACTGGCGTATGCGTTCGCTTCTGCGTGCTTAAAATATTTTTTTCTTATTTATTTTACTTTTTACTTTTACACTGTCCCTTTACTTAAATTTTTTATTCAAATTACAAAGAATGTAATCATCCCTTGTAATAGAAATAAGGATGACAGGTCATCTTTATGGAGAGATCTGGGGTCAAATAGACCCCATATCTCTTCTTTACCATTAAAAGCAAAAGATTATATATGGGACTAAGGGGGTGCTATGTGGGGTGTGAGCACACACAGTGTCTCTATATAAAGTGCTGGCAAGATGGTGAGAAGTAAGCAGTAGCGGGTGAGGTGTGGTCAGAGCACATGGTGAACCCTGAGTTTGGCGACCCCCCCCCAGCCCGCGGCAGGGGAAATGGACAGGATACCAAAAAGAAAGCAGATAAAAACTGAGAGTAATTTAACTACTTTTATTCACATTTATTATGAGATTGTATGTTATTTATGGCATTCAAACACAGACATCTCAGGACTGTTAATCTCTGACTGCACTCTGCCTAGTAAATGGAAATATACCCTTTTTTTTCTCTGTTGTGTCTGCACCAGTTTATTTTTAGGACCAACTCCTTTGTTATACCAAGTAAGGTAAGTTCATAATTTCTTAATTGCTCTGAAGAGGACCAGTCACTATAACTGGAAGGGAAAATGACAGAAAAGAAAGGCGAAGAGCTGCCACAGGAAAACACCCAAGTCCACCTGGTGGTGAAAGATAAGGGGAAAGACAAGGGTAGCCAAATGGCAGCAAAGTCAGAAAAATCAGCATACACCCCGCTTAAAGGGACGTTAAACTCTGGTATGCAGAATAAGAGGCAGGTAGGGGCTACTGGTGGGAGGAAAAACCTAGGAGTCACTGCAAAGCCTGACCAGGAGAAGGAGAAATCTGCAAACCTGGGGGGTACTGTGAGTACCGTTGGTGATACAGAACTCACCTTAAGGGAGGTTTTGGAGGCAGTGAATTCCTGTAAAGAGACCATGATGGGAGTAACTGAGCAAATAAAAGGACTAAGTGAAGAAATCAAGCACCTGAGGCAAGATGCACAAAAAAATACGCAAAAGAACTACAGTATTGGAAGAAAAAGTAAGCCAAATGGAGGATGACCTTAATCCAATTAAAAAGGAAATGAAAAAAGGAAGGGGGAGAAAGATAAGATAAAGGGAATACATTGATCCTGAGGCTTCCCTACCAGCAAATGCCAACCTTTAGAAAAATGGCAGATTTCCTTCCTGTGGGGAAACACTGCAAACCCCAAAAGATCCGCAGAAGGGGTTCCCTGACTTCTTAGCGCTAATAACGGCCCAAGTACAGGGACTGCGTCCGGGAGAGGCTTCACCCGTCAGAACTATTCAACAGCAGAGGTATGGATACGGTGCTTGCCTTCTTCACTGATCAGAGGTATGAGAAAAAAAAGGAGAATATTGGGGAGGGTCTACCTCTTTAATCTATGCTATTCACTGGTCCTAGGGGAGGAGTCGAGGCGGAGCTCTATCATCTGTATACTACCATGGATTGGCACCAGGAAAATGCATTTCATTTTCTTTCCACATTTTCCAAAAACTTCTGGAAAAAAATGACATGTTCAAAAGACTCGTTATGCCTCATAGATTATACATTGGGGTGTTTGCTTTCCCAAATGGGGTCATTTTGTTGGCGTTTCCATTGTCCTGTGTGGTAGGTCGTCATGACATTAGATGTGTAATTTATGTCCCTAGAACATCTGACGGTGCTCCCTGCATGTTGGGCCTCAGTATGTGGCTGGGCTGCAAAAAAGTCTCACACATGTGGTATTGCCATACTCTGGAGAGGTAGCAGAATGTATTTTGGGGTGTAGTTGAAAGTATACATATGATGTGTGAGAAAAATAACCTGTTAATATAACAATTAAAAAAAAAAAAAAAAAGAAAAAATTACACCAAGCAATTTACTAAACACATTGGAATGTCTACTTTCCAAAAATGGGTCATTTGAGGGGTATTTGTACTTTCCTGGCTTGTTAGGGTCTCAAGAAATGAGATATGCCGTCAGTAGATCAGGTATGATCAATTGGCAGTATAGCTTGTAGACTCTATAACTTTCACAAAGACCAAATAATATACACTGATTTGGGTTATTGTTACCAAAGATATGTAACAGTATAAATGTTGGCCAAAAATTATGAAGAAAAATTACTAATTTGCAAAATTTTATGACAGAAACAAAGAAAAAGGCATTTTTCACAAAATGTTCAGCCTTATTTATTTATAGCATGAAAAATAAAAACCCACTAGTGATTAAATACCACTAAAATAAAGCTCTATTTGTGTGAAAAAAGGATGCAAATTTTATATGGGTACAATGTTGCATGACTGAGTAATTGTCATTCAAATTGTGAAATCAGTGAAAGCTGAAAATTGGCCTGTGCAGGAAGGGGGTTAGAGTGTCCTGTAGGCAAGTGGTTAAAAAAGAAAAAAAAAAATGTCCCTCAATGTAATCCATCACCAATCACGCCACCTGCAAAAATAGAAAAAACTGCAGTCATCTCTTGGGAGGCCCCCAGCTGTCTGCCTCCTCTTTGCTTTGACAGCTCTTATATAGGCAAGGGGCAGGGCCACCCGGCTATGTCACCCAGTGGCACCGCCCCTTCTGATGTCACGTGATGTCATGTGACATCAGAAGGGGTGGTGCCACTGGGTGAGATAATCGGGTGGCCCTGCCCCTGGCTATATAAGGGCTGTCAAAGCATAGAGGAAGCATACTGCCAGTGGCCTCCCAGAAGGTGAAGCATTTTTTTCCTTTCTATCTTTCAGGTCGGCAGAAGGTTCTATACATCGCACAGATGTGCCACTTTACAGGCAGACTAAAGGGATCCCCAGGCACGATAGTTAACCACTTGCCAACCGCCCGCCATCTCATGATGGTGGCAAAGTGGTTTGATATTGTGAACCGCCATCACCTGACGGCGGCTGCGAGATCATGGATCGTGAGTACGAGCCACCAGAGTGGCGCTCATGCACTCACCGTGTTCCGAGTGAGCGGGTAGGACAGACTTGTTCTCTGCTGGTTACCCACGAAGGCTCCCCCACAGTGACAGAATGGAGATCCGTGTATATAAACACACACGGATCTCAGTTCTGACAGGGGAAAGGAATGTGATTACAGGCTTTGTGTATATGAAAGCAGCGATCGCTCTCCTCCCCCACTCAGCCCAGCCCCCATACAGTTAGTAATACACACAGGGAACACATTTAACCCTTAGAGCGCCCCCCAGGTTAACACCTTCCCTGCCAGTGACATTTATATAGTAATCAGTGCATTTTTATAGAACTGATCTGTATAAATGTCATTGGTCCCAAGAAAATGTCAAAATGGTCCGACATGTCCGCCGCAATATCGCAGTACCGCTAAAAATCGCAGATCGCTGCCATAACTAGTAAAAAATTTAAAAACAAAAACCCCATAAATTAATTCTCATCATTCGTAAACACGGCAACTGTTGCGCAAACCAGTCAGCATACGCCGATTGCGATATTTTTTACCAAAAATATAAGGAAGAATATAAATTGGCCAAAACTGATGAAAAAAATTGTTTTTGTTATATTTTCTTTGGATTTGTATTTTAGCAAAAAGTAAATATTTTTTTTTGCAAAATTGTTGCTCTTTTTTTGTTTATAGCGGTGATCAGAAATGACACAGGGGTGATCAAATGCCACCAAAAGAAAGCTCTATTTTTGGGAAAAAGGGGCGCAAATTTTGTTTGGGTACAACGTCGCACGACTGCGCAATTGTCAGTTAAAGAGGCGCAGTGCCGAATCGCAAAAAGTGCTCTGGTCCTAAAGGGGGAAATCCGTCCGGGGCTGAAATGGTTAAAAGAATATTTCATTTCAATCAAATCACTGCTCCTTTAAAAACAAATGTTTTTTAAGACTTTTTTTTTCATTGATACATGTCCCCTAGGGCAGTACCCGGGTCCCCATACAATTTTTATTGCAATAACTTGCATATAAGCATTTAAGATGAGGACTTTTGATTTCTCATGTTCATGTCCCTTAGACTTTAATAGAGTTTGTATGTTCGGTAGAAGTGTTTGCTTGTTTGGGATGTTCAGGTGTGAACTGAAACGGGTTTGTTTGGCCCATCCCTACTCACTAAGATATTTTCAAGATAAGTATATTGTATATCTTCTTGAACAATTAGAATCTTGAGATTATCTGGCCTCATGAATCACAACCAAGGCTAAATATATTATACATTATAGAAGGATGTATGATGAGAATCATGGTGTCACTAGACTTTTATTCAAATCAGTACACAGGGGAGGTGACTTATTCTGTAACTGATTTTTTAAACAGTTGTTAAACAAAGATGACTGAATCTTTGCCGCAGAGAAATACTAAACTGTAAAAAATAAATAATTAATAAACTAAATAATATACATAATACAGATGTAGTAGCAGAATTAAGAAGCAAACAGTTGTTAAACAAAGATGACTGAATCTTTGCCGCAGAGAAATACTAAACTGTAAAAAATAAATAATTAATAAAATAAATAATATACATAATACAGATGTAGTAGCAGAATTAAGAAGCAATGTGAAAACCACATCAAACATTATGAATTGTAGATCTTATTCAATCTGTGATAGTTGCCCTCTTAACCACTTTAAGTGCCTAACAGGTTCCCCACCGCGCGTCGTCTTTTCACGGCGGCAGTCGGGGAGCCCTGCGCGAATCGCCGTAAATAAGCGGCGATTCGCATTTGGCCATCAGGGGGCGTGTGCGCGCACCCGCCGCACTCCTGGGGAGTGTGCCCGGGGCTCGGGCGGACCCGATGTCCGCCGGCGAGCCGCGATGAGCGGCTACAGAGAAAGAACGGGGAACCGCCGATGTAAACACGGCGGTTACCCGCCCTGTCAGTGGGGCATGAGAGATCTACTGATCCCTGTCACTGGGATCAGTTAGATCTCTCATGCCCATGTTAGCCCAACCCCCCCACAGTAAGAACACCCAGGGAACACGATTAACCCCTAGCTCTCCCCCTGCAGGTTAAACCCTTCACTGCCAATGACATTTATACAGTAATCAGTGGACATTTAAATTTCTGATCGCTGAATAAATGTCATTGGTCCCAAAAAAGTGTCAAAATGTTCCGACATGTCCGCCCCAATATCGCATTACCGCTAAAAATCGCAGATCACCGCCATTACTAGTAAAAAATTTAAAAAAAATAAAAATCACAGAAATTAATTCTCACCATCCGTAAACGTGCCCACTTTTGCGCAAACCAATCAATAAACGCCGATTGCAATTTTTTTTATCGCAAATATGAGGAATTATATAAATCGGCCAAAAACAGTGAAAAAAAATGTTTTTTTATATTTTTTTTTTGGATTTGAATTTTAGCAAAAAGTAAGAAATTTGGTTTTTTTTGCAAAATGGTCGCTCTTCTTTTGTTTATAGCGGCGATCAGAAATGACGCAGAGGCAATCAAATATCACCAAAAGAAAGCTCTATTTGTGGGAAAAAAAGGACGCACATTTTGTTTGGGTGCAACGTCGCACGACCGCGCAATTGTCAGTTAAAGCGACGCAGCGCCGAATCGCAAAAAGTGCTCTGGTCCTAAAGTGGGAAATTCTTCCGGGGGTGAAGTGGTAAGGAGACCTTCATGCAGCCTAAAAAGACTTGCTTGTTGACCTGGCTGATTATTTTCTGTACCTACATAGTTACATAGCAAAGCCGGCCACACACATCAAGTTCAACCAATACTGAAAAATGGCCTCCCTTTATACAGTCAAGCTGGCTATAAAGCAGCTCTGCAGTTTGACAAGTGTGTGATGAGGTTTATCTGTTGAAGGTTATGCTCTATGCTGAGAGTTTAAAGGTGCAGGAGTGCTGTTATTGCTGGTCTGGCTCTGGATGTCCTCTCAACATTCAAGTCCTTGGCCGGATATGAATGGATGGAAGAAGATTGTTCTTAATCTACAAATTGTCAACTAGAAAATATCAAATGCTTGTTTTGACTTCCTATAATAGGGGTGAAGAAGTTCTGGTGATTGGGCCGTGTGCACGCATGTTGGTGGAAGGACATTCAGTCACTTTGATGTACAATCATCAAATTTTTCCTGGATTCACTTTGGGTTTTTATTTGTTGAAAATGATGGACATTATTTATGTTAAGTGGTGATAGAAATGGTGCATTCACCGTTCATGGTCTGATCACGTATATGTATATTTAATGCATGATCATACTTGTATATTTAAATAGTTAATTTGGAGCATAGATAATTTATCTCTTTTTTACTATCTTTAGGCTAATTGTAGCCTTATAATGAGCAGCTCTCAATCTAAATAATATATTTGAATTAATAATACATTTTGTTGTACAAAATTTTCGATAGTATTATTTATTTCACAAATGTTTTTGTCCGCTTTGAGCAGGTGGAGAACTTTCTAGTCTTATTATTTATCTAAAGCCAAAAGATGGCTACAGCGTGGTACTATAGTTCTGGGAGGGCATCCATAGACGTCCTCCCAGAACCCCCCCCCCCTGCTATTCCCCTGGGCCATGGATCAATCACTCTCTGTGACCACTGTGTCCTTCAGACAAGGGCCAATCACAGCGGCACTATACCATGTGATCAGTTGTGTCCAATCACAGTTGATTACATGTAACCATACTTGCTGTTTATCAGCAGTCTTTTCCTCAGGCACTGTGTCTGTGTGAGGGAAAGAAAGATGATAACCGACAAACCTGTCAAAATACAGTTTACACTGATAATCAGGGCACTGATTATCAGTGCAATCCCATCAGTGCCAATGAATGCCTATCAATGCAGCTTCTCAGTGCCTAACAGTGCAACCTACCAATGCCCATCAGTGCAGGTTCTCAGTACCCATCAGTGCAGCCTCAGCAGTGCCCATCAGTGCTGGCTCATCAGTGCAACCTCATCAGTGCTGGCTCATCAGTGCCCAACAGTGTGACTCATCAGTGCCCATTAGTGCTCATCAGTGCATCCTATCAGTGCCCATCAGTGCAGCCTATCAGTGCCCATCAGTACAGCCTCATCAGTACCCATCAGTGCAGCCTCATCTGCTCACATCATAGAAAAATAAAAATTACAAAATTTTATAACAGAAACTAAGAAAAACATTATTTTTCAAAATGTCCATTCTTTTTTGTTTGTGTAGCAAAAAAATTTAACCACTTTGGTGGTGATGAAATACCACCAAAATAAAGCTCTATCTGCCTAAAAAAAAGATAAAAAATTCACGTAAGTACAGTGTTGCATGGCCGTATAATTGTCATACAGCTCAATAGCACTGAAAGCTGAAAATTGGCCTGGGCAGGAAGTGAGTGAAAGTGATGGGTATTGAAATGGTTAAAGTGTGACTGTTCCTTTATATTTCACTGTATGTTGAAGAACCCGGAATCCCGGGGAAGTAACAGATGTCCTCCCAGGAACAGGAAGGCTCCCACTGATAGTATCCATCTCTGCTGCTATGATTGTCTTCCATGTCCCGAGGGGGAAGTGTCCAATGTGACAGGTATAAATAAGTAAGGGGGGCTAAAAAACTTGAAGTGTGATACTTATTAAACATTTACTCTTCTGAAGGGGGAAACTTGTCATGACTGAGCTGCCACTGACTGATGTGTAAGTTCCTGGGAAGTCCTTCTCAACCTTTGCTCAGTCACTGACCTGGAATATGAATGGCTGTTAAATGTTTCTAAAATCCTAATCCTGAAAGAACACAGACATTGAAATCTCATATCTCATGTCTACTACTTTCCAATAGCCAAAGCTGAAGCCCGCTGTCAGCTGACGTCACACAGCTGGTCCAGGCTCTGAAAAGATCCCGACCACATGGTCAGTATCTGCCCAGAACCCTGGCCTGGCACCTGGCTGAGCCACTCAGCAACCCTCTGAGACCCTGAGTCAGCCGCTCCCACCCCTGCCCTCCAGTGAGCATGGGGGGGTCAGTGCAGAATGCCAGGGACAGTCAGGCCCTTGCTCTCTGATTACAGAATGCTGAGAACTAAGCGATCAGCAGTTTTTGATCACTCAGTTCTCAGTGCAGAGCTAGCGGGGACAGATGCAGCATTGGATAATTTGTAGGTTTACATGCTTAGTATCCCAGGAGGAGATGAAGTTGTGGCATGCAACTTCCATAGCCATTCATGTAGTAGTCTGCTGTCAAGGGAAGACATTGGTGTGGCAATTCACCAATGGCCTCACTTTTCCTTCTCATTTAGCTATGTTTCTGCCCGCCTAGAGAACATTTACTGCAGGTGGGTGGCACCGGCAGGCTGGACATGTGGGTCATATAGCCTGTTGGGGGTTAGGGGCGTGCATGTGTGTGCCCCCTGCTAACCTGTGCTGTCACTGGGCGTAGCGGGATTTTGTCAGCAGGTCCTAGCCAATGATTTATGGTTGAGACCTGCTGATCAGTTGTAGCCAATCACAGCACAAAGTCATGTGATTACAAAGATACTGGGCTCTGTACACTGATCAGCAATTTCACTTCTTGCTAAGCAGGGAGAAATAAATGGGCAGATCTGTTAGTATAAGCGGCACATATCACACACATTGCACTTCTTAGGCACGCAATTAAACCCATTTATTTCTTCTTGAAGTTAACCCCTTACTTGCCAGTGCCATTAATACTGCATACAGTGTACAGTATTATATCTGATCACTGTTAGAGATGGGCAATACGAAACAATAGACTGTTAGAGATTGTCAATACAATATAAGAGACTGTTAGAGATTGTCAATACAATATAAGAGACTGTTAGAGATTGCTAATAGAAGAGACTGTAGAGAGAAAAATGAAACTTTCACTGACTACACAACAGTATACAACAAAACAAAGCGCATGCCACAATAGTCTACAGCTCACCCTACACTATACAGTCTGATTGGACAATCTCCTTTAGATTTACCAACAACTATGTAATGTAAGGACCTGTGTGACTGGATAAAAATAATTTGGATTCTATAGGCTTCCCCTCACATACAAAGATTTGGTAAATGTAAATGAGACTATAGAGGGATTGTGCAATCAGATTATACTGTGTATTGACACCCTAAGACTAGAATACCATCCACTCAACTGTACAATAACAATAGTACATAGCCTGAAGAGTACACATCCACATAGACAGAGGAGACACAGAGATCATGGGGCAGAAAACACACAACCAACAATAGCAGAGGTGACCCCCTATGCAGAAAATAACAGAGATGATCTCTATGCAGACAATAGCATTGATGACCCCTATACAGACAATAGTAGAGGTGATCACTATGCAGACAATAGTAGAGGTGATCACTATGCAGACAATAGTAGAGGTGACCCCTATACAGACAATAGCAGAGGTGACCCCTATACAGACAATAGCAGAGGTGATCACTATGCAGGCAATAGCAGAGGTGACCACTATACAGATAATATTTCCTTCTAATAAAGGATGCAATAATAATCAGAATCCAATCCAATAGCTCATTATGTGAATGAATGAGCCCCCATACTGCACACAACTTTATACGCAAGAACATTTTATCACTGAATAACAAGGAAAGCTCTCACCAATCAGCAACATCTGGAAACCACTTCTATACATTTCCACTTTTCCTCCAATCAGATATTACAACATGTCAATGACCACAAATCTCCCCGCACCTCCAAGTTTTCATTTCATACAAATGCAATGTTTTATTTGAGAAAAAATATCATAATCAATAAAATTTTAAGGCTTTAAATAAAATAAAATGAAACAAGTGTTTGTGCCTTATCAAAAAAAAAAAAAGCAAACAAAAATACTAGAAAAAACTATAAAAAAAATCAGTCCTTTTGTTGTTGTTGTTGCTGACACTCCCAATATTGTGACTCTTCATGGTATCCACTTATGTTACCCAAAATGAATCTACTTCAAGATCTGATATCTCCAGTAATATCATTTGGTGAAGAGAGATGGAAATGTATTATTATAGTAAAAGGACTTCTATACAGTAATCCAGCAATCTATTCCTATACAGAGAGAGGGTTACACCTGCTGTAACATTGTATTCAATACACAACCAGTAAGATAGACAAGATCTATGAGGAATGTAGATAAGTGTTAGGGATATATCCAATAATTACCATGAATCTGTGTGTGGGGGTTCCCTTCCTTTCTGCTCTGCTGCTCCAATAATATCTATTTTCCTTCACGTGTCTGGACTGTTCTTGATCTAGCTTCCATAGACTTACATGGAGTGGTACGTATTAGTGGATCTCCATCTAATCTATCTAAATAAATCTGACCAACCATTTGAGGATTGCATATGTTGAAATATTCTTTTGTCACCACAACCCAACCCCCTTTCTAACGAAAATTATCAATAAATGAGTTGGCCAGCACCTTGGGGAAATGAAACGTGTGCAGGTGAGACAAAGGCTGGCCAACCATATTGCTCATCTAAACAAGGAATGCTTTGAAGCTGATCTCTGGAGGACACCTAGACTTTCTTCCCATTATCTATGAGCAAATGTGGCAGCAGATTGTCTGTGACATCTCCCTTTTGTCATGCATTGTAAACATAATGTATTACCTGTAATTACCAGAATCCCCACTGGCACGTCTACATTCATCACATTCCCAACATCCCCAGCAGCAATCACACAGCTAAAAAAATAATGCTTTTCATATTGTAAAAAAATGCAACTTAACTTAACCTCTTGACCTCCGGAAGCTTTTGCCCCATCAGGACCAGGACATTTTTTGGTATTCAGCACTGAGCTACTTTAACTGGCGATTGCTCGGTCATGCAGCACTGTACCCAAAAGAAATTCATATAATTTTTTGCACACAAATAGAGCTTTCTTTTGGTGGTATTTAATCACCACTATTTTATTATTTTTTTTGTGATATAAACAAATCAAACCAACAATTTTGAAAAAAACTTACCTCTTGTTATAAAATTGTGCAAAAAATAATCCTTCTTCATAAATTTAGGCTAACATGTAATAAATGAATGTGTGAGTTCCTATACAGATTACAGTGGGTGGGGCTGTGCAGTTAGGTTTGTAGAATCATTTTGATGTGAATATCAGAACCAGAGGAATATTATGGTTTCTTCATTCCCTTGATGACATTTCTTGCCATTTTTGTACCCCATACTGACTATATATATGCAGTCCCTGGAATGTCAGTACCTACCACTAATTCAGGTACCTGTCAGAAACAGGTACCTGGCTATGTAATGGTTTCCTTATACATCTGTTTAAATACTGATGGATGCCACTGACATACCAATTTTTTCCTTTTTGTCGGCTGCAGATTTTAACACAATTCTCACTTACTCTTCTATTTTTTCATTTCCTTTATTGTTACAATGTATTTTTATTTTTCTCTTTTGCCCTAGGGAGATACACACTGGTTTCCTGTTTGAACTCAATTGATATCAAGACCCGAATAGGGAAGAGAATCATATGTTTTGTATTTGACTCTAATTATTTGATTGTATGTGAGTATTTATACAAGTGAGTTCATTTTGGAATGTTGTGCTGTGAACAAGGCATTATTTGCCGAAACATGTAAGCCTATTCCTGTTTGGACGATATGGAATAAAGAAGTTTTGATACTGCAGTTCCAGAGTGCCGACTTTTCCTTTTTTATTATGATGGATCTCTATTGGAAGAGGGAAGACTTCCTGAAGTCAGAGCACCTGGTAAAGTGTGTGGTTTGATCTATGGTTAAGCAGCAGCTGGTAGAGCGGTGTGTTTCTCTCTGACTTTGCACCTGTCAGAAACAGGAACATTATTCTATCACATGGTGGCATGGTGGGGGGTGACATTGAGGCCAGACTATCCATGCTGGTTGGCACCCAAGGAACAGACAATCCCTGAGCAGGAAGCCATCACATTCATGACATCTTCCCAGAATAGACATTCCCCAATCTACAGACTGGCCTCTCTCTGTACGCCAACTCAGAGCTGGTATAACTTACCTCCAATTTCCCAATATGCAAACTGGCAGTAATTATTTTTACATTTGTCATAGCCATAGAGACTGATTTTTAAAGTGGTACAATTAAGAGCTACTTGAATCTGTCACACGCATCAGAGTTCTTATTGAAACTGTTGCAAGAATTTCATAAACTAGTCACCAACCGTTTTAAAGGGACCATCCACCACAAAAGTGCCCCAAATGCTTTATTGAATTACTCTCAGGGCAAACGTATGGCCTTGCAACCAGTGTGTTGTCTGAGAGGATCTCCATTACATTGGAAGGTTTTGTTACTTTCTGTCCCCTAACAGTGTGGACCAGACTACAAACCCCATGTTTCTGATCTTACAGTCTAAACTTTTAAGTGTCATCTGCTTCCAAAAAATGATATCGTCACCATTACCATCTCCTGCACTGTAGTGGTGACACAATTTTCCTGCAGCTGGACCTCAGCTGCCAAATGTTAAATGGTTCTTGCAGGGTAAATCCTACACTGCATGTCAAAGTTTGCTGCCTACTCTGTTTCCAGGTATTCTGGAGCTCCAGCTCCTATTATCTCTCAGAGACTACACTGCAATTTATATTTCAGGATAAAATATGCCTTGTCTCCCCATCCTATGTTCTGTCCTAACCAAGCTGCTTACATACTCTCCAGTCAATTGTACAATATTTGTAGCTTTTGCACCTTAGATAATACACTCCAATTTATACTTTGAGATTGACCACCTCCCACCGGCCAATGTACAGCTTTACTATCCCAGGATGACATACCAGTAAGTCCTCCCACTCATGTGCCTCACACCCACCCTTGTAGCACACAGAGGCACAATCTTTGACCACAGTTCTTGGTACTGAGTTGGTATAATTGGCCCTGGTACCATGTGATTCCTGTGATCAATTACAGTGACCACATGTCCAGTAGTAGACAACTGTCATGAATATCACCCAGTCCCAGTTGCATTGTTTACTATTCTGATCGCTGTGATTGGTCACAGTGATCATCTGGTACAGAGCCAAGCCCTAGTCATATTTTCCCTAATCACTGTCACACCAATTACAGTGCCCCTGTTTGCCACAGCAGTCACAGAGGTTAATTTACTTAACGCAAATAGCCTGTGCATTATGCGAGTGAAGTTGCTTCAGAGCTTAGTAAATGAGATAAAGCCTCACTTTGCAAAGAATATCCAGTTACATGCAAGGAAAATAAAAAAAAAAAACAGCATTTTTGCTTGCACATGATTGGATGATGGAAGTCAGCAGAGCTTGTCCTAATTTACTATGCTTTGAAGCAGCTGCACTTCTGACGTGCACAGTCTATTTGCCTTAGTAAATCAACCCCATAGTGTCGAGGACTTAAATGTGCAATGCTCTTTGAAGAGCAATCTGTGTTCATATCCCTCTTCAGACAGCATTTGACAGTCATTGAGGAGGCATTGTATCGCTCCTTCCTCACCTACTTTAACCCTTAGATCCCACACACGCAACCCCATTCACTGAATGGGTCCCAATTGGCAGGTGCACAGGGGGTATAATTCCAGCCACGGCATGTGTTGCCCCCAGCCACTGTGTCAGGAATAGTCCCTCCAGCTGGTGGCGCTGTAGCTCAGGGATCCATGGGCTGCAGTTCCAGTGTCCACCAGTGGGTGTCAGTAAAGGGCTCACCTTTTGATGACACTGTGGCTCCTGGATCCATGGGCTGCAGTTCCAGTGTTATCAGCGGGTGTCTCCCAGCAATCAGAGGTTCATGAGTCCCCACCTGATGCTTGTTACAGGAAGGATACATAAACCTTGTCTACCATATGCTTAGTGCCTTGGCGTTCGTCTCCATGTTCCTCTGTATCTGGTATCCTGTATCCTGAATCTTGTACCTGAACCCTGAACCTGCTCTGGGACCCCTGTCTGCAGCCTGATCTTCCCCCAGCATTCCCCAGCATCTGCTCCCTGTTCCTGTCTTGTCATGCTCCCTGCTACCTCTGACTGATCTCCCGTGCATGACCCTAGCCTGGCTTTGTTTATGGTTTGGACATTTCCCTTTACCTATTTAGGCAGTTTTCACTATTTCTGTTATTTGATTGGTTACACTGTTTGTTATATTAGATGTGCGTTTAGATCACCATTCACTTATCTTTTTATTAAATCACCTTATTCACTTATGCTTGTGTCTGGTATTCTTTGTGCAGTTTACACATTTCTGGTCACACCAGTTGCTGACATAACGCCATGGCCGGTCCTGACCAGAAGTGACTGGACAGGGAAGCCATCTTGGTTTTGGTAGCAACATGCATCCAGAGGAGGTTGTTTATTTTTCTCTGCTGGTGACAGAAGATCATGATTATTGCCTCCAGACATTGAAAGAGTGGACTAGTGAACAGCTTTTGGAATGTATATGTCTGGCTCTTGTCCTAGCTGATCAGGGCAATATGTTGTATGGTGATGTTCAGCCTTTAGTTCAGGTGTGTGCAGAGTTGGCTTTGTCCAGTACTCCTAAGGGCAGTGATGATTTTTGCCCTCCTTTCAGCAAAGCTCAGGTAGAATCGCTGGTATGGTTATTCGATGATAACTCAGCTTATTTATTTGAGCATTATTCAGCATGCCCTCGGCAGGTGTTAATGGAGTGCATTAATGCAGTGCAGGCTCTTGTCAGACAGGCTGTATGTACACTGAATTTTGTTCAACCTTTACTACAGGCATGGACAGATATATTGTATTCAGCTCCAGTCAGCTTGCACCAACCCATTCCTGCCACTAGAGACCTACCTGCTCAAAGTTCTTGCTCTCTTTCAACTACAGCAACCACAGTCCAATATGCTTTGCTACCTACCAAATATCAGTACCCCGTCTCCATCTGCTGCACCTACCCTGCCTTTAACCCACCAACCTCTTCTCTGCTGCCTGCAACAATTCCACAAAAATCCTCCTTATTGTCCACTCCCTCCTTACCATACTCCAGCCATACTCTTCCATCAGCTGCACCCCCTACTTACAGCCCTGCAGTCACTTACAGAACTTTAGTGTTAAAACCTAAGAAGAAACTGAAGTTTTTCCCAACCCACACTATCCAGCCTGTATCCAATGCTGTCTCTACACCAACCCGCTCTGTTCCAGTCTGCCTCTACACCCACCAATCTGTTACAGTCTGCTTCCATGCTGACCGATCTGCTCCTGTCTGCCCTCACACCAGCCAATCTACTCCAGTCTGCCTCCACACCGGCCAATCTGTTCCAGCCTGCCTCCACACCAGCCGATCCGTCCCAGTCTGCCTCCACACCAGCCAACCTGTTCAAGCCCGTCTCTACACCAGCTGATCTGTTCCAGTCTGCTCCTACACCAGCCAATCTGTTCCAGTCTGCTCCTACACCAGCCAATCTGTTCCAGTCTGCTCCTACACCAGCCGATCTGTTCCAGTCTGCTCCTACACCAGCCGATCTGTTCCAGTACATCTCCACTCCAGCCAATCTACTCAAGCCAGCCTCCACACCAACCAATTTGCTCCAGTCTACCTCCACAATTGCCAATATAGTTTGGCCTTCTTCTGACAGACCTGAACATGCTGTTCAGCCTGCCGATCCAGTGCCTGATGACCCGGTGCCTGCTGATCCTGTGCCTGCAGACACAGTGCCCACTAATCCTTTGCCTGATGACCCGGTACCCACTGATCCAGTGCCCGCTGATCCAATGCCTGATGACCCAGTGACTGCTGATCCTGTCCCTGATGACCCGGTGCCCGCTGATCCTGTGCCTGATGACCCAGTGCCCACTGATCCTGTGCCTGATGACCCGATGCCCACTGATCCTGTGCCTGATGACCCAGTGCCCATTGATCCTGTTCCCACTGTCCAGTCTGATGATCCAGGGCCCGCTGTCCAGTTTGATGAATCAATACCCACTGTCCAGTTTGATGTTCCAGTGCCTGCTGTCCAGTTAGATGATCCAGTGCCCGCTGTGCAGTCTGATGATCATGTGCCCGCTGTCCAGTCTGATGATTCTGTGCCCGCTGTCCAGTTTGATGACCCAGTACCTGCTGTCCAGTCTAATGACCCAGTGTCCATTGACCAGTCTGATGTTCCAGTGGCCGCTGCCCAATCTGATGTTCCGGTGATCGCTGTCCAGTCTGATGACCCGGTGTGCATTGACCAGTCTGATGGTCCAGTGCCTGCTGCCCAGTCTGATGATCTGGTGCCCACGGTCCAGCCTGATGTTCAAGTGCCGCTGTCCAGTCTAATTATCCAGTGCCCGCTGTCCAGTCTGACAATCCAGTGCCCGCTGTCCAGTCTGACGATCCAGTGCCCACTTTCCAGTCTGACGATCCAGTGCCCTCTGTCCAGTCTGACAATCCAGTGCCCGCTGTCCAGTCTGATGATCCAGTGCCCGCTGTCCAGTCTGATGTGCCTCTGCCCACTGCCCTGCCTGATCAATTGAATGGTTGTGTAAAGGCTGAGTGTCCACCTGTTAATGGGTCGGAGAGCTCTGAACTATGTGCCTTATATGGGTTGTCTGCTTAGCCTAAGATTCAGTTGATGGTTGCCTTGGTAGAGTCCCTCTGGCAGTGTGTTGCTCCTATGACGTCCAAGCCTGGTGGACTAGACATAACATTGATGACTGATAGCTGCATTTGCCTTCATGGCCCTGGTTGTGGTAAGCTCCTAGGGAATGGCGGAGTGCGATCTGTGCCTTGCCATGATCTGGGAGTGACTGCCACATCTCCGGGTGTACTAGGGGACCCGGGTTGGGTAAATGGTGCCTCGGAGAGGTCTAATGGGTTTTTGATGCGCAGTGCAAGTCCTGGAGACCAGGCAAGCTATTCAGTCATGAAAGGACACAGCGATGTCTGTATTCCAGTACTGTCACATGACCCCTAGGTTCTATTTTTTAACCTGACAACATTGTCATGTTGGTGGTGGGATGGTTATCTTGTCTTATTCATTTATATTTTGTGTTGAATTCTGGCATTTTTACTCAAATTCAATACATTTTGTATTGCATTTTTCACTCTATTATTATTATTTTTTCCTTTTTTGGGCTATATTTGAAGGTAACCTGTGTGACCCCAGTGTTGGGGTATCTACTGTGTTGAGGGACTTGAAGCTGTGAATGTGTTACATCCCAGGGAATTCAGTCAGCAGGACAACCAGCCAGTCGTCTGGCCCTGGCAGTGGGACACTCATCCAGTTGCATAATCCAGGTGGGGGGACACGTTACCTTCCGATGGATCTTGGCAGTGGGGCATTTTGCTGGAAACCCAGGGCTTCTTCAGTTTTCAAGGAACTCCTTTGGTGGACTCATGTTGCAAAGGACTTTTTCTTATGGACTAGATCCCCTACGGCTGTTTGGAGCATCCTGAGGCCGCTTTTTAGAGGGGGGTACTGTCAGAAATAGTCCCTCCAGCTGGTGGTGCTGTGGCTCAGGGATCCATGGGCTGCAGTTCCGGTGTCCACCAGTGGGTGTCTCCCAGCAATCAGAGGCTCATGAGTCACCACCTGATGCTCGTTGCAGGAGGGATATATAAACCTTGTCTACCATGTGCTTAGTGCCTTGGCGTTCGGCTCCATGTGCCTCTGTATCCGGTATCCTGTATCCTGTACTTGAAGACCTGAACCCTGAACCTGCTCTTGGACCCCTGTCTGCAGCCTGATCTTCCCCCAGCGTTCCCCAGCATCTTCTCCCCATTCCTGTCTTGTCATGCTCCCTGCTCCCTCTGACTGATCTCCCGTGCATGACCCTGGCCTGGCTTCATTTACGGTTTGGACATTTCCCTTTACCTATTTAGGCAGTTTTCACTATTTCTGTTATTTGGTTGGTTACACTGTTTGTTATATTAGATGTGCGCTTAGATCACCATTCACTTATCTTTTTTAATAAATCACCTTATCCACTTATGCTTGTGTCTGGTATTCTCTGTGCAGTTCACACATTTCTGATCATACCAGTTGCTGACAACACCCACATTTTTGGTGCGTTTGGTGAGATGTTTACCTGCCGAGCACAGAGTCAATAGGTTGTTAAAAAGCAGGGCCGTGAAGCCAGCTGCTACATCCTTAGCAACGGGTGAGTCATCAGCTGTCAGAGGGCTTCCCCACTGACAGCTAAAAGAAAAAAAAATTGCTGAATTTGCCAGCATTAGAAAAAAAAATGGTGTGGAGGTCCCCCTCTAATCCATACCAGACTCTTAGGTCTGGTATAGATTTTGAGGGGAACCTGCAAACCAAAATTTAAAACCAGAATTTAAAACAAAATTGGCGTGGGATCCCCCAAATATCTATACCAGACCCTTATCTGAGCATGCAGCCCAGGGGGCCAGGAAAGGGGTGGGACAAGGGCCTCTTCCCCACAACCCAGGGCAGTGGTTGTAGGGGTCTCTGGGCAGAGAGATTATCGGCATCTGGAAACTCTCTTTAGCAAAGGGGCCCTCAGATCCTGCCCCTCATGTGAATGACTATGGGGTACATTGTACCCATATTCATTCACACAAAAAAGGTGTCAAAATGAAATAAAAACCCAGAGACAGTTTTTGGCAATTCTTTGATTAAAAAAAATATAAAAAACGTCCCCCGGTGTAGATTCTTAGTCAATCATGATGCCTGCCACACCACCAGACCCAAAAAAAGGAAAAAAAAAATGCTGACAAAGGCTAGTAAATAAATTCACTCCGTTGTGTTTAGCCATTTACCTACCTCATGTCCGAACACTTTCACCACCTTCCAGTTCGGGCCGTTTTTCAGCCTTGAGCACTGTCATATTTGACAATTACTCAGGCATGCAACTCTGTACGCAGATTACATTTTTATCAATGCTTTGAGACAGATAGAACTTTCTTTTGGTGGTAGCTAATCACCGCTGGGTATTTTACTATGTAATTAAAACATATTAAACATTTAAAAGAAAAACACATTTCACTTAGTTTTTGTTTTTAAATTTTGCAAATAAATAATTTTCTTCATACATTTAAACCAAAATATATAGATTTCTTTGGTAAAAATAACTCAAATCAGTGTATACTATTTAGTCTGTGCTAAAGCTATAGAGTCCACAAACTATGATATAGACTGTAAATACACACACACACATATATACAATCCTTTCCAAGATGTGCAAACCTTGTGTCCAAATACAAGAAATATTTCCCCCCAAATATTTGTTTGTATGTTGTGGTCCTGACCAGAGGTTTTGGGCTGGAGAACTCCATTGTCCCTCATTGCCTCTAATCAGTGTCCACCTGTGCTGTAGAACGAGTTCTTTAGTTCTCCCATAAAGAGGAGTGTATCTCCCATGGTTTAGAGACAGGGGCTTTCATTCTATGGTTAATGTAGGACCCACTGACAATAGGGTACTTTTTGGCAGTAGTGGGTTTAAGCACTTTATGGCCATACAGTGTGACCAAATCCCCATATTTTTGCATAGTTGCTTTATATGTTTAGATGCTTTTAAACATTTCTTGAGGCCCCAAAATGCCAGGACAGTACTAATTTCCCACAAATCACCCCTTTTTGGAAAGTAGGCAGTTCAAGGTATTTAATAAGAGGCATAGCAAGTTTTTTGAATGTGTAATTCATCTGTCTCAATTTTCTGGAAACCGAAGAAATTAAATACATTTTTCTTCACAAAGTTGTCAATTTACCAAGATTTACTCACTGTGTGTGAGTGGGCATATTTACATCCCAAAACACATTCTGCTATGCCTCCTGAGTAGGGAGACATGTTTTAGACTTTTTCACAACATGCATAGGTGGCTTCAAAATCCAAAGAGAACCTTCAGGTTTTCCAGGAGCATAAATTATGTATCTAATTTCCTGACTACCTATCACATTTTGGATGCCCTGGAACACCAGAACAGTGGAAACGCTCACAAAATGACTCAATTTTAGAATGTAAACAATCCAAGATCTTCTCTGAAAGACATAGTGAGTCTTTTGAAAGTAATTTTTCCCACATGTTTTTAGAACATTCCTGAAAGAAAAAAAATGTTTTTTTTTACACAACGTTGACAATTTAATAAAATATTTCTCACACACAGCATGGACTTACTTGGAATTAAACTCCAAAACGCATTCTGATCCTCCTCTTAGGTATGTTGATTCTACATATGTGAGACTTTTTTGAAGCCTAACCATATTATGGGGCCAAAATCCAAAGAGCACCTTCAGGCTTTCTAGGTGCATAAATTACACATCTAATTTGCTGACTACCTATCACATCTGTGGAGGCACTGGGACACCAGGGCAGTGGAAATACCCACAAAATGACCACATTTTGGAAAAATACACACAACATATTTTCTATGAGGCATAATAAACCTTTTAAATGTGTCTTTTTTGCCAAAAGTTTTTGAAAAATGTGGAAAGAAAATGTCAATATAATAAGATATTTATTTTCAATGTTTTTTTATTAAATTTAGAGCTTTAGAGCTTTTAAACATTAGAGCTTATATAGCATACGGAGTTTTACATTCTTAAGAGGGTCTTTAACATTGACGGAGCACTTGGGTAGTCATTGTACAGTATAAAGAGACTCAATGATCACATTGAAAGCGGTATTTCTCCCTCACCTGGTGGTACCTCCCCGTCCAGGCCGCCCCTAATGGGTTCTAACTGATGCCTTGGACTAGCTGGCCCTTCATAAGGAAAGATCTCCTCCTAGAGCTCCTTGCAAGGCAAGTGCTTCAGGTAGGGTCATAGTTAGATTTTCAGAAGGTACACACCCTTTACAATTTAATGGTGTCAACTCATTTTTTTGTACGTATCTCCCTCTTGAGTTCTCAATAGCTTAATTTCAGACTAGCCATATAACTCATATAAAAAGAAAGAAGATAGTAAACTTAAACTTATAGAAATTAAAGACAAACCAACTCAGAATAAACCAAGCAAGTACGTTATACCACCAATTAGGGCTAATTAGGTTATCATTAAACCAATGGTTTGCTTTAAGAGATCCATATTTCTTATGGATTCACCTGGAACCAAGGCTTCCATTCCCTCCACCAAGTTAAGAATTGTGATATATAGAGTTGAGCGAACTTCTAGAAGTCCGGGTTCTGCTGGTTCGGCCGAACTTCGGGACAAAGTCCGGGTTCGGGTCCGGACAGAACCCGAACTTTGTCCCGGACCCCGAACCCCATTGAAATCAATGGAGACCCGGACTTTTAGGTACAAAAAATGTTGTAAAATAGTCCTGGAAGGTCCTAGAGGTCTGCAAAAGGAAGGAAATGTGGGTAAGGGTGGGACAAGTGACCTACAAAGAAATGGGGATAGGGAAATAACTTTAAATATTTAAAAAAAAATAAAAACATAAAAAATGCAAAAATGGAGATCATCTTCAAAATGGGTCTGAAAAGTATTAATTAACATTAGAGGCCATAGAACTGTTCTAAAATCATCTTCAAACTGTGTAAAAAAAGTA
>BLSH010256679.1:59357-82206 GCA_018402905.1 Glandirana rugosa
CATGTGTGTGATATATATATATATACTGTATATATATATATATATTTCCTGGACCTCCTCATGTCAGCCTACTATGGGGTCAGCTCTGCCTCCTCTGACCCCTTCAGGACAACCTCTTTCCAAGCCTATAAGAGGCGGCTGTCTGCCCATATGCAGTGTTCTTTTTTTGTCCTCGCTCTGGACGCCTCTTAAGAGAAATATATATTCTTACACACACACAAGGGTAGGAAACTTACTGCGAAACCTTGTAATGTCCATGCGGTCCTGCTCAGGTTCATACACTCTCCTGAGTTCAGAAGACCCCCTGTCTGGGCTGTAAATCTTCCCTTGTGGGGTACCCTTGGTGCTGGGTCTCAGTGAATCAGTATAAAGGACTGTGTGTGTACGCCAGCCTTTAGAGAGCAGTTAAACACTGCTGGGTGGACTGTGCGGCAAATTGGTAAGACAGCACGCATCACTTCAGCAGTATAAAGGACTGCATGTATACACTGGCCTCTAGAAAGCGGTTAAATACTGCTGGTTGAGCTGTGTCCCTCCTTCAACAGCACGTGCTGATAACCAGCAGCACGATCAGGTGGTTCGGTAGGTTAATCAACCATCGCAAGAGTCTGTTGCAACCGGCTCAAGTCCTAGAGTATCTAGGAATGCAATTCGACACTACCCAAGTTCGTGCATTTTTGCCTCGTAGGAAGATTGTGGAAATTCAGACCAAGTCGGGAATAGTAATGACCAGGCAATTTCTGATGGCCAAGAAGTGTATGCAGTACCTGGTCCTGTTGTCTTCCACGATCCATGTAGTACCCTAGGCCAGATTACGGAAGGAGAGATTTCAATACAATTTTCTCCATCAATGGGATCGCCACTCCTTAGCCCAGAAAATCTACCATTCAGTACCAATAAAACGGTCTCTGATATGGTGGAAGATATCTTAGAATCTATACCGCGGGGTGCCTCTGGAACCTCCAGTTCCAGTAGTGCTGACTACAGATGCCAGCCTAGTAGACCGGGGAGCTCATTCCTTAGGCAACAAGTACAGGGCAAATGAGAAGCATCTCTATCACAGCATTCAAACCTGTTAGAATTAGAGGCCGTTTGGCACACTCTAGTAGCCTTCCAATCGATGTCGCAAAGGGAGCAGTCAAAATCCTTTCCGACAACAAACCATGGTAGCCTACGTGTCCCGGCAAGGGGACACCAGGAGCCTCCCACTACTCAGAGTGGCATGCCAGATTATTCCCTAAACAGCAGCATACCTTCTGGGTCCACAAAACATCAACTGAGTCAGAGATCCTTGGATTTGAACGAACGGGGCTTGAATCCCAGATACCTGTTCAAAATTTTTAAGGTCTGGGAGACTTCAGTCATAGATTGGGTGGCATTGGAGGAAAACTCTCAGATTACATGTTACTTCTCACAAAGGTGGCACCCGCAGGCTCTAGGCTAGGATGCTCTATCCATTCCATGGGACTTTCCCCTAGTCTGTGTTTCCTCCTCTCTCGCTAATCCTCAGAGTTTTAATGAAGAACAGGAGGAGATAACAGCAATAGCGGTGTGGCCCTTCTGGAACAGAAGACCATGATGTTCAGCCAATTCCTCTGCCTCCTCAAAAACATTTTCTGCTGCAAGACAAGCAGTTTAACCCGAAGCCGGGAAAACTGAAGTTCATGGCGTGGAAGTTGGGAGGAGATCGATAGAGCTTTTAGTCAAAAGAGAACTACCGATAATACTTTATTATAGGATATATAAGGCCTTTTTGTCACTTCTCAGCAGGAAAGAGCTGGGATCTGAGGTCACCCGTAGTCTCTAACATATTGGAATTTTTCCAGGAAGGTCTGGGCAAGGGTTTTAGTGTTTAGCTCCTCAAAGGTCCGAGTCTGCCCTGTCAGCTACGGTGAACAAAGATGGGCCTTGGATCATCTAGTGATGCGTTTCTGAAAGGCAGCAATAAAGATCGAGTCTCCAATAAATCCTTTTCCGAAGTGGGACCTGCCTTTAGTTCTGAAATCCTTATTAGCACCTCCATTTGGTCCGGTGTCATCATGCTCTTTGTCTTGCAATTTTTTGATGGCAATTGCATCAGCCAGATGGGTGTCTGAACTGTGTGCTTTCTCAACCAGGGGAGCCATATTGCCGAATTCTCCAAGAGGAAATAATACTCAGACCGGTCCCAAACTCTCTAGCATCAGCTTTGCAGATGATTTGGGAAGCAGTCTTATCGGCTTTTCCGGATAGTAACTCGGAAGACGAATGGACTAGGCTGGATCTAGTGCAGGCCTTATCAATATACCTAGAGCAAACTAAGGATTTCTAGAAACAAGATCAGCTCTTCATCTTTTCTGGGCCCTCCAGGAAAGGCATGGCTATGCTTCCTAGAATAGTGTCTTCATAGATCGTAAAACCTATCCAGATGGCATATAGAGAGTCGGGATATCCTCCGCCATTGGAGGTCAAAGCACATTTTATGAGAAACATGTCAGATTCCTGTGCGTCTTACGCTAAGGTGTCAGCAGAAGTAGGATGCAGGGCAGCTAGCTTGAGTGCACCGAATACTTTCATTCCGTGCTACAGAGTGAAGGTAACTCTGACGGCATCGGAAGCTTTTGGGTCTACTGTTCTGTCAGCGGCTGTCGGCCATTAAAATAATTGATATCGGTTTATGATTCTGGTTTTTGGTGTCTTTCCCTCCCCTTATGTGGTTGATTGCTTGCTACATCCCATAGTAGGCTGACATGAGGAGGTCCAGGAATAAGAAAAAATGTTTTCATACTTACCGTAATTTTCCTTTCCTGGATCCTCCTCATGTCAGCTGAGGAATTCCCACGCAAAGTCCGTCACAAGGTGGTTAAACTGAACACTGCATATGGGCAGACAGCCACCTCTTATAGACTTGGAAAGAGGTTGTCCTGAAGGGGTCAGAGGGGGGGAGCTGGCCCCATAGTAGGCTGACATGAGGAGGATCCAGGAAAGGAAAATGACGGTAAGTATGAAAACAATTTTCCTTAATATATATATATATATATATATATATATATATATATATATATATATACAGTATCTCACAAAAGTGAGTACACCCCTCACATTTTTGTAAATATTTTATTATATCTTTTCATGTGAAAACACTGAAGAAATTACTAGAGTTGAGCGAACCCGAACTGTAAAGTTCGGATCCGTACCGAACTTTGGGGTGTCCGTGACCCGGACCCGAACCCGGACATTTGAAATAAAGTTTGGGTTCTGGGTTTGGGTATTTGATCACGCATGTTGAATAGCTGCAGGGCAGCCAATCAACAAGCGTTTCACTGGTTTGCCCTTAGAAGCCATCACAGTCATGCCTACTAATGGCATGGCTGTGATTGGCCAGTGCATCATGTGACCCAGCCTCTTTATAAGCTGGAGTCACTTAGTGCTGCATGTCACATGCTCTCTGGGTAGTGTAGGGAGAGGATGCTGACGGCGCTGTGAGGGACAGATTGCAGATATAATAACATCTCATCCTGCATTACAGCACAATCTGATTTTGGACTAGGTAACTACTGCTTTTAGGGACAGATTGCAGATCTAATAACATCTCACCCTGCATTACAGAACGATCTGACTGGACTAGGTAGAGTCTACTGCTTAGAGGGACAGATTATTGTTCTAAAATCATCGCCTGCTCCTATAGGGTCAGGTACCTGCTGTTGCTGTAAGGGACAGACTATTGTTCTAAAATCATTTTACTTCCTTTTACAGCCCTCTAGCACTTTCCAGGACTTTTTTACAGTCATTTTTGTGCCGAAAAGTTTGGGTCCCCATTGACTCCAGTGGGGTTTGGGGTAAAGTTTGGCCGAACCCACCGAACCCGAACATCCAGGTGTTTGCTCAACTCTAGAAATGACACTTTGCGACAATAGAAACATAGAAACATAGAAATATAGAAAAGTGACGGCAGAAAAAGACTGAGTAGTCCATCGAGTCTGCCCCTTTTTATTTTTTTTTATTTTTATTTTTTTTACATTAACCTTGTTGTCTGACTATGGATTCATTTACTGTTGACTGTCTCACAACCTCTGTTGGTAGTTTATTCCAATCATCAACCACCCTTTCAGTAAAATAATACTTTCTAAGATTAGTTTTGAACTTCCCCCCAGTTAGTTTGAGGTCCCAGTGTTCTTGATTTTGGTTTCATATTGAAAAGACTGCCCTCCTGAACCTTATTCACCCCCTTGAGGTATTTGAAGGTTTCAATCATGTCTCCCCTCTCCCTTCTTTCCTCCAGACTGTACATATTAAGTTCCTGAAGTCGCTCTTGATATGTTTTATCCCCCAGACCTTTCACCATTTTTGTTACCCGTCTCTGAACTCGTTCTATTTTATCAATATCTTTTTGTAAGTGAGGTCTCCAGAACTGGACACAGTATTCTAAGTGAGGTCTCACTAAAGATCTATATAGAGGAATCAGAACCTCCTTCCTCCTGCTGGTGATCCCTCTACTGATACATCCCAGAATTATATTTGCTTTTCCCACTGCCTAGTTACACGTGTAATTTTGCAATCATCTGAAATAAGCACCCCCAAATCTTTTTCTTCTGTAGTGCTGGCCAACACTGTGCCCCCAATGCTGTACTCTCTAAGTGGATTCTTTTTCCCTAGATGCATTATTTTACATTTAGAAATATTGAACTGCAGTCTCCACTGCTTTGACCAATCTTCCAGCAATGCCAAATCATGTTCCATGTTACAGACACCTCCAGGGATATCAACCCTATTACACACCTTTGTATCATCAGCAAAGAGAAATACATTGCCCAGCAAACCTTTAGTTATATCACTTACATATAGGTTGAATAGAACAGGACCCAGTACAGAGCTTTGTGGTACCCCACTAGTGACTGGTCTCTGTTCTGAGTGAACCCCATTTACAACCACACTCTGGGATGTATTGTGCATACAGCTTATATAACAGTGTACATTTACTCAAAATTACTCAACACACAGCCATTAATGTCTGAACTGCTGGCAACAGAAGTGAGTACACCCCTAAATGACAATGTCCAAATTGGGCCCAAATAGCCATTTTCCCTCCCCGGTGTCATGTGACTCGTTAGTGTTACAATGTCTCAGGTGTGAATGGGGAGCAGGTGTGCCAAATTTGGTGTTATTGCTCTCACTCTCTCATACTGGTCACTGGAAGTTCAACATGGCAAAGAACTCTCTGAGGATCTGAAAAAAAAGAATTGTTACTCTACATAAAGATGACCTAGACTATAAGAAGATTGCCAAGACCCTGAAACTGAGCTGCAGCACGGTGGCCAAGACCATATAACAGGACAGGTTCCACTCAGAATAGGCCTCACCATAGTTGATCAAAGAAGCTGAATGCACGTGCATATCCAGAAGTTGTCTTTGAGAAATAGATGTATGAGTGCTGCCAGCATTGCTGCAGAGGTTGAAGGGGTGGGGGGTCAGCCTGTCAATGCTCATACCATTCACCACACACTGCATCAAATTAGTCTGCATGGCTGTTGTCCCAGAAGGAAGCCTCTTCTAAAGATGATGCAAGAAATCGTGCAGTTTGCTGAAGACAAGCAGAGCAAGGACATGGATTACTGGAATCATGTCCAGTGGTCTGATGAGACAAAGATAAACTTATTTGGTTCAGGTGTCAAGCGTGTGTGCCCGCAACCAGGTGAGGAGTACAAGTGTAAGACAAGTGTGTCTTGCCTACAGTCAAGCATGGTGGAGGGTGTGTCATGGTCTGGGGCTACATGAGTGCTGCTGACACTGGGGAGCTACAGTTCATTGAGGGAACCATGAATGCCAACATGTTCTGTGACATAGTGAAGCAGAGCATGATCCCCTCCCTTTGCAGACTGGACCACATGGTAGTATTCCAACATGATAACGACCCCAAACAAACCTACAAGATGACCACTGCCTTGCTAAAGAAGCTGAGGGTAAAGGTGATGGACTGGCCAAGCATGTCTCCAAACCTAATCCCTATTAAGCATCTGTAGGGCATCCTCAAACGGAAGGTGGAGGAGTGCAAGGTCTCTAACATCCACAAGCTCTGTGATGTCCTCATGGAGGAGTGGAAGAGGACTCCAGTGGCAACCTGTGAAGCTCTGGTGTACTCTATGCTCAAGAGGGTAAAGGCAGTGCTGGAGATTAATGACAGCCACACAAACTATTGACAGTTTGGGCCCAATTGGACATTTTTACTTAGAGGTGTATTCACTTGTCAGCGGATCAGACATTAATGGCTGTGTGTTGAGTTATTTTGAGGGGACAGCAAATTTACACTGTTATACAAGCTGTACACTCACTACTTTTCATTATAGCAAAGTGTCTTTTTTCATATCAGGAAGGCCACAAAGGAGAGGAAGATGCTCCCAGGCCACTAAAAGAGGGCAAGCAGCCTCTGTGTCTTCAGTGAAAGGTGGCAGACATGGTGCATCCTCTGTACGATTGTCCTTTTTTCTGCTGTTGGACGTGCTATTGAGCCACAACATGCAGAAGAGTTGGTGGAGTGGATAACAAAGCCTTCCTCATCCTCCACATCCTCTGTCACCCAGACTTGTACAAGTTTGTCTTCCAACGCATTTACTCCTTCTGTAGCCCCACCATCATGCACAGAGGAGTCACCTGAGTTATTCAACCATAGTGTCGGTTACATGCTCATGGAGGATCCGCAGCAGTTTGAAGGCTCCGATATTGGTTCCCAGGTTGAGGAATGGAGTAAAGAGAGCCTAGAGACAGGGGGTGCCACAAAAGGACTAGACACTAGCAGTCATGTTCAAATAGTCAGACAGACAACCGCTCCCAGGTAAGGGCTAATCACCTACCGCTGATACCAGGTGCTCTGTCCAGACCGTGGGCTGTGCAACAAGTAATTAGAAAAGAGATGACGGCACTCCGAGTTAAGTGGTGAAAAGCAGTGTAGGCTTTATTGGAAAACTTACTGCATAGTGAAAAATGAATCCATAATTCTAGTGAATGCACAAACACAAATCCAGTCACAGATCAAACAGCTACAAGATGGGTTAGACGTGTTTCACAAATCTATCTACAATGCCCGGAGAAATACAAGCCTAGGACCACGAGGCTCTGGATAGATGCACTTTATTTCTCCTGTTCCTCATGAGAGCCGGTGGTAGATCCCCCCAGCCCCACAGATATATTGTAGCATTATGCGGATGAAGTTAAGATACGAAAATTCAAATTAAATACTTCAGGGGCCACTACTTTAAGTTCTATCCAAAAAAACTTTTTTGGCCTTTGGGGTCCGCTCACTCTGAGTGACATCATATTTTACACATATTTCTGAGAGACCAGTACTGTTTTGGCCATGGGACTGGGTCCATGAACGGATAAATGCAATTGAAATGTACAAATTTTACACAAACATCCAACAACAGATTACCTTATTCTGTTGGCATTTCCTGATGAAGGGCCTTAATTGGACCCAAAACGTTAAATGTTGGACATCGAATTTCATCTCTTTCCATCTTTGGACAACGGACCATTTCTTTCCATCACAAAAGTTCCGTATCTGTATCCCCACAGAGATTTCTGTGACGGACTATATGAATTTGACCTGTTCTATGACCTATTTCATTGTATATGGTATCACTATATGTATATTAAGTTACATGTACTTGTCTTTTTGAGTGACAATAAGATCCTCTTTTAAATAATTAAATATGATTTTTAAACTTACAAAATTGTTTTGTGGTGTTTTGCTGCCTAGTGCAGTCCCACATAGGGGGTATTCTGTTCTTTTTGGTAGATACATTTTGGGATGAGGCAGCCACCATGGAGGCCTCACTGAATGTGGAACAAATTTGTTCTTAGTCATTATGTGGTATAATATCAGCCTACACTGCTTTTCACTGCTTAACCTGGAATGCCGTCATCTCTTTTCTCATTACTAGCAGTCATGTTCCCCCAGCTGCAGCATACTGCCAAGTTTGCTCCAGTGATGAAGAGGGAGGGGATGATGAGTACACAGACTGTACTTGGTTGCCTGAGAGAAGAGAGGAGGAAAGTGAGGAGGAGGAGGCAGAGGCCCAACAAGTCAGTATGTCCTCCAGGGGCCAGCTTAAGGGCAGTCACCCAATTGCATCAGCCCACAGAGCTCCACAGGTGCAGGGCGCTGCTGCCTCCCCGCAGACTTCCAAAATTTCTTTGGTGTGGGCATTTTTCAGCACATGTGCAGTAGATTGTACCGTTGCCATTTGAAATCTATGTCTGAAGCGGGTCAAGCACGGCCAGGACTCCAGCCGCTTGGGCAATACTGTCTTGACAAGACATATGACAACCAGCCATGCAGTCCATTGGCAAGAGTACCTGAAGAATCCACACCAGAAAACAAGGCAGACTCCTCCTTGCTCCTCATCTGGCTACTCAAACCTTACTATGCCTGCAGTCCTCTCCAAAACCTGCACTGAGAGAAATGAAGGTGTAGCAATGTGTGCCACAACTAGTACTTACAGCCAGCAATCTGCTAGCAGTACACCACCAGGTGAATTCAGCAGGCAAATATCCCTACCCCAGTTGCTGAACCATAAAAAAAATACAGTCCCAGCCATCCACATGCTCAGCATCTTAATGCTAGCTTGGCCAAATTGCTAGCACTCCAATTGCTGCCTTTTCAGCTGGTAGAGTCTGCCCCCTTTTGTGAATTTGTGGAATGTGCTGTCCCACAGTGGCATGTTCCCAAAAGGCATTTCTTTTCACGTAAGGCCATTCCAGCTCTCTATTGTCATGTGGAAGGCAATGTTTTGGCCTCATTGAACAGTGCGGTCAGCAGCAGGGTTCATATTACCACTGACTCATGGTCCAGCAGGCACATTCAGGGACATTACTTTTCCTTCACGGCGCACTGGGTAACTCTGCTGGCAGCTGCGAAGGATGCAGGACAGGGTTCAGTTTTGACAATAGTTCTGACACCACGCCTCCAAAAAGCTGGTGGTGATTTTTCCACATCCGCCTCCTCCACCCCCTCCTCTTCTTCTACCTCTGTGGCCTCTTCTGCAGAATTGTCCTCTGAACCTGAAGTGCTCCCTAAGCATTCAAGGGGTTATGCAAGCAGTCAGGCTAAAAGATGCCATGCGATGCTTGAGTTAGTCTGCCTTGGGGACAGGAGCCACACTGGGGAAGAGATTCTTTCAGCTCTGCAGGGCAGGCTCAGGGGTGGTTGACGCCATGGCAGCTTGAGCCAGGAATGGTTGTATGCGACAATGGCACCAACCTTCTCTCTGCTCTCTGACTGGGACAATTGTCACATGTTCCATGCTTGGCACACGTCTTGAATTTTTGTGGTGCAGCATTTCTTGACCAGGTACCCAGGCTTACCAGATATCCTGAGGCAGGCCAGAAAAGTCTGTGGTCATTTCTGGCATTCATACAATGCCAGTGCCCAGCAGGCTGACATCCAGTGGGAATTCAACCTGCCCAACAACCGCCTAATTTGTGACATGCCCACCAGGTGGAACTCAGCATTGGCAATGCTGCAGTGACTGCACGCACAACAGAGGGCCATCAATGAGTACCTCTCTGAGCATGGCACCATGCTTTTTTTGCCACGTCAGTGGCTAATGATCAAGGATGCATGCACTGTCCAGTCACCATTTGAGGAGGTCACAAGGATGGTGAGCAGCGACAATGCATGCATCAGTGACATTGTCCCACTAATATTCCTTCTGGTGCACACGTGGAATCATGGACAGGGCACTTGAGGCCGAACAGAGGGAGGAAGAGGAGCACTTCCTTTCCTCTCAAGGCCCCCATTATGCAGAGAGCATTCCTGCAGAGCCGCCAAACACACGGGAGGAGGAGACGGAGGATAAGGATTGTGTCAGCATGGATGTGGAATATAATATGTGGCAGTCTTTAAGGGATCATGGCTGTCAGGCCCCAGAAACCCAAGGAGTTGTCATCCTCAGTGACCCAGAGGACACTCATGCCTCCTCAAATTTACGCTGCATGGGCTCTGGATTCTGAAAAGCCCGCAAAAAGACCCTAAGATTCGTGGTATCAAGGAGAGGGATAATTACTGGCTGGCAACCCTTCTTGATCCACGTTACAAGGGTAAAGTTGCAGAACTCATCCTGCCTGCGCAGAGGGTGCAGAGGATGAAACATCTTCAGGATACCTTGATACCATGTCCTGCTGCTGGCCCTGGACAACGTATTTCTGATGCTTCGGTCGTTCAGAGGCAGAGTGGTGGAAAAGGTGGCCGGCTGAGCGATGCCTTTAAAAAATGTTTCAGTCCTCAGCACCCAGGCGTGATAGGTTCAAGCAACCATCGTCAGCGTCTGCATTATATGGTGCAGGAATATATAGGGGCAAGATCAGACTTGGAGACCTTTCCAACTGAGCATTCACTTAGTTACTGGGTCTTGAGGATGGACCACTGGCTGGAACTTGCTCAATATGGAATTGAGCTACTGGCCTGTCCTGCATCCAGCGTGCTTTCTGAATGGACATTTAGTGCTGCTGGAGGGTTCATAAATGATCAAAGAGTGCGCCTGTCCACAGGCTCGGTTAATAGGCTCACATTTATAACAATTAATCAGTCCTGGATCAGCAGCTATCAAGCCCCTGGTGCAACTGGTTAAATTTGCTAGGGATCTGGGATCCCTTGAAGATTGCCACTGCTCCTGTTCCTCCTGTCCATAATCTAGAACTATATGTTGTATTTAGGGTACCACCAACACCCAAGGCCCAATTTTTCTGCACCTGATTTACAGGGGCATGCCATAACAATTTTTAAAATACATTACAACATCAAGCCCAGTTTCTCCTTCCAACAAGAGTAACTGCAAGGGGTTACAGTGTTCTAGCACCACCAACACCTAAGGCCCAATCTTTGGCCACCTATTTGACTGGGGGCTTTCGTCACAATTTGTAAACTAATTTACAACGTCAGGCCCAGTTCCTCCGTTCAACAAGAGTAACTGCAAGGGGTTACAGTGTTCTGGCACTGCCAACACACAAGGCCCAATTTTTGGCCACCTGTTTGAATGGGGCTTTTGTCACAATTTGTAAACTAATTTACAACAGCAGGCCCAGTTCCTCCGTCCAACAAGAGTAACTGCAAGGGGTTACGGTGTTCTGGCACTGCCAACACACAAGGCTCAATTTTTCCAAACCTGTTTGACTGGGCATTCATCACAATTTGTAAACTAATTTACAACATCAGGCCCAGTTCCTCCATCCAACAATAGTAACTGCAAGGGGTTACAGTGTTCTGGCACCCCCAACACACAAGGCCCAATTTTTGGCCACCTGTTTGACTGGGGCTTTCGTCACAATTTGTAAACTAATAAAGAAAATCAGACCCAGTTCCTCCGTCCAACAAGAGTAACTGCAAGGGGTTACAGTGTTCTGGCACCGCCAACACCCAAGGCCCAATTTTGCACCACCTATTTGAGGGATTTTATCACAATTGTTTAACTAATTTACAACAGGGCCCACACCAACATTTTTAAAAAATGACGTGCGTGTCCCCCCAAAATCCAAACCAGGCCCTTCAGGTCTGGTATGGAATTTAAGGGGAACTCTGTGCCATTTTTAAAAAAAAAATGACAAGCTGTTCCCTCCAAAATCCAAACCAGGCCCTTCAGGTATGGTATAGAATTAAAGGGGAACCCTGTGTCAAAATTTTTTAAAAAAATGACGTACGGTTCCTCCCAAAATCTAAACCAGGCCCTTCAGGTCTGGTATGGAATTTAAGGGAAGCCTCGTACCAATTTTTTCTTTAAAAAATTACGTGAGGTCCCCCCCCAAAATCCAAATCAGGCCCTTCAGGTCTAGTATGGATTTTAAGGGGAACACTGCACCAACTTTTTTAAAAAATGGCGTGTGGTCCCCCAAAATCCAAACCAGACCCTTATCCGAGCATGCAGCCCTAGCATGGCAGGAGGGGGTCGGGATGATTGAGCACCCCCCCCCTCTCCGAACCATACCAGGCCACATGCCCTCAACATGGGGAGGATGCTTTGAGGTTGCCCCAAAGCACTGTGTCCCCATGTTGATGTGGAGAAGAGCCTCTTCCCCACAACCCTGGCCGGTGGTTGTGGGGGTCTGCGGGCAGGGAGCTTATCAGAATCTGGAAGCCCCCTTTAATAAGGGGGCCCTAAATCCGACCCCCCTATGTGAATAGGTTTGGGGTACATTGTACCCCTACCCATTCACCAAAAAGGAGTGTAGTGTAAAAAAAACAAGAGGCAGTTTTTGACAAGTCCATTATTTTGTAAAATAGCTCCTTCTTCTTTCTTCCTCCATCTTCTCCTGGCCAGGTCCTTCTTCTAGTCTTCTGCTTCTTCTTTGAGTCTTCTTGCTTCCTCTCTTCATCTTCAAGCTTCAATCTTCATCTTCGTTCTTCTTTCACCGCCGCCGCTCTCTCCACTGGAGCAGCCCGGCCCCTGCGCGTCTTGAAGAATGGGCTGTCTTCATTATGACAGTACTTTTATAAGAAGGGGCAACACCACCCAGTGATGTAACTGAGTGAACCCGCCCCTTCTGACATTCTGTGATGTCAGAGGGGGCAGGCCACACATTTAAGTCACAGGGTGGCCCCGCCCCTTCTTATAAAATAACTGTCTTTGTGAAGAATGCCCATCCAGCAAGACGCATCGGGGCCAGGCAGTAGCAGCGGAGAGAGCGGCGGCGGTAAAAGAAGAAAGAAGATTGAAGATTGAAGATGAAGAGAGGAAGCAAGAAGACTAAAAGAAGAAGCAGAAGACCAGAAGAAGGGTCGGGCCAGGAGAAGATGGAGGAAGAAAGAAGAAAGAGCTATTTTACAAAATAAAGGACTTGTCAAAGACTGCCTCTTTTTTTTTTACTCTACATTCCTTTTTTGGTGAATGGGTCAGGGTACAATGTACCCCAAACCTATTCACATAGAGGGGCTGGGATCTGGGGCCCCCTTATTAAAGAGGTCTTCCAGATTCAGATAAGCCCCCCGCCCACAGACCCCCCACAGGCACTGGCCAGGCTTGTGGGGAAGAGGCTCCTGTCCCCATCAACATGGGAACAAGGTGCTTTGAGGTGGGGGGGCAGAGCCCCCCCTCCCCCCAAAGCACTCATACTCCCCATGAAGAGGGCATGTAGCCTGGTATGGTTTAGGAGGGGCGCTCGCTCATCCCACCATTCTAACCTGCCTGGTCTGCATGCTCGGATAAGGGTCTGGTTTGGATTTTAGGGGGACCCCACGTCAATTTTTTTTTAAATTTGGCGCGGGGTTCCCCTAAATATCCAAACCAGACCCAAAGAGCCTGGTTTGGACTGGGGGGGAACCCACGCACTTTTTTTCAGCAATTTTTTTAGCATATTGCCGCCCTTCAGGTCTGGTATGGAATTTAAGAGGAACCCCGTACCAAATTTTAAAAAAATGACCTGCGGTTCCCCACAAAATCCAAGCCAGGCTCTTCAGGTCTGGTATGGAATTGAAGGGGAACCCTGTGCCAATTTTTTTAAAAAAATGACGTACGGTTCCCCCCAAAATCCAAACCAGGTCCTTCAGGTCTGGTATGGATTTTAAGGGGAATTTTTCAAAAATTGGGATGGGGTCCCCCCGAAATCCAAACCAGACCTTTATCTGAGCGCCCAGCCCTGGCATGGCAGGAGGGGGTGGGGACGAGCGAGCGCCCCCCTCCGAACCATACCAGGCCACATGCACTCAACATGGGGAGGATGCTTTGAGGTTGCTTCCAAAGCCGCTTGTCCCCATGTTGATGGGGAGAAGGGCTTCATCCCCACAAGCCTGGCCGGTGCTTGTGGGGGTCTGCGGGTGGGGGGGGCTTATCGGAATCTGGAAACCCCCTTTAATAAGGGGGCCCCCAGATCCTAACCCCCCTATGTGAATAGGTTTGGGGTACATTGTACACCTACCCATTCACCAAAAAGGAGTGTAGGGTAAAAAAAACAAGAGGCGGTTTTTGACAAGTCCTTTATTTTGTAAAATAGCTCTTTCTTCTTTCTTCCTCCATCTTCTCCTGGCCTGGTCCTTCTTCTGGTCTTCTGTTTCTTCTTTTAGTCTTCTTGCTTCCTTTCTTCGTCTTCAATCTTCAATCTTCAACTTCATCTTTTTTCTCCACTGCCGCCTCTCTGCGGGCCTCTCAACATGGGGACAAGGTGCTTTGAGGTGGGGGGGCAGAGCCCCCCTCCCCAAAGCACCCATACTCCGCATGTTGAGGGTATGTAGCCTGGTACAGTTCCGGAGGGATGGGGCGCTCGCTCGCCCCCCCATCCTACCCGGCCAGGGCCGCATGCTCAGATAAGGTTCTGGTTTGGATTTCAGGGGGCCCCACATCAATTTTTTTTTCACAATTTGGCGCAGGGTTCCCCTTCACATCCAAGCCAGACCAGGAGAGCCTGGTTTGCACTGAGGAGGACCCCACGCACTTTTTTCCAGCAATTTTATTGTATATTGGAGGGAACCGGCAATACATTACAGCCGCAATTTATTTTAAATTACAATTTTTCCTATGGAAATGTAATTTTGCTCTGACAATGTTCTACACCTCACAGAGATGTGCCCTTTTACACACAGACTAAGGACACCCCCCAGGCACAATATTTAAATGAATTTTTCTTTTTTTTTTCACTTTAAGCATTATTAAAATCACTGCTCCTGAAAAAACGATTGATTTAAAAACTTTTTTTTTCATTGATACATATCCCCTAGGGCAGGACCTGGGTCCCCACATACTTCTCAGAGCAATAACATTGCATATAAGCCTTTAAAATTAGCACTTTCGATTTTTCATATTTGTGTCCCATAGACGTTAATGGTATTCGGATGCTCACCCTGAACTTTTTGTCTGTTCGCATGTTCTGGTGCAAACCGAACCGGGGGGTTGTTCGGCCCATCCCTAATGCTGAACCGAATATTATCAGTGATGTGATAAGGAACATGGAGGAGACTCTTTCCCAATTCTCTGCCGCTCGCTCATCCCCCTTTCCTGGCCTGCCAGGCTGTGACTGCAGCCTGGCAATCAGGCTGCAGTCACAGCCCAATCAGGGTTTAGAATACACTGTGCAGCCAAACCAGCGAACAGCCTATGTTCGGGCCAAACTTTAACTTGGTCTGAACCATTCACCCAACTCTCAATTTGACCTGCTGTGATTGGTAACAGCAGTCACATGGTACCGTGATCACACCCTATTATAAGTTGCTTTAATAAAAAGTTAATTTTTTATCTAAAAGTTATATTATTATTTTGTAAGGTATTTGTTTTATAAAACATGTATTCTTATTATTATTTGTTTTTTAGCCACTTCAATAGAGGACATTTTTACCCACTTCCAGCCCAGGCCAATTTTCATCTTTCAACGAGTTTCACACTTTGAAAGACAATTACTCAGTAATGCCGAACTGTACCCAAATTACATTTTTTAGCATTTTTTGAGGCAGATAATACTTTATTTTGTTTGTATGTAATCACCACTGGGTTTTTAATTGTTTTGGCTTATAATTTAAAAAATAAAAATAAAAGATGTTCTTAGTTTCTGTTACAAATATTTGCAAACAGATAATCTTTGTTCATAAATTTAGACCCAGATGCATTCTGCTACTTTTCTTTGGTAAAATATAACCCAAATCAATGCATATAGTTTAGGTTTTGTAAAAGTTATACGTTTACAATATATGGTATATATGTTTGGAATTGATTTATCCCGATGTTTTCATTTCTTGAGGCTTGAAAACACCAGGACAGTACAATTACCCCCCAAATAATGCCTTTTTGGAGTTGTAGTTATTAGTCACAATTTTTTGGAAAATTAAGAAATTAAATACAATTCTTTTTGTCATAAAGTTGTCATTTCAATAAGCTATTTTTCATGCACAACTTACAATTAATGGGAATACCACCTGTGTGAGACTTTCCACAGCCTCACTGCACAGAGGGGCCAAAACCCAAGGAACAGCTTTGGACTTTCTAGGGGTTTAAACTACGCATCTAATTTTATCACATTTTTGGAGGCCCCGGAGTGCCAGGAGAGTGGAAATACCAATAAAGTCACCACATTTTGAACAGCAAACACTCCAGGCTATTTTCTAAGAGCCATAGTGAGGTTTTTGAAAATGTTATTTTTAGTCACAAGTTTTTGAAAAATATGTTTTTTTTAGCATAGATTTTTATAGAAATTTTCTCAAAAAGAACATTAAAACAAATGTAAGGGAGACGAAGTACTAGGTATGGTAAAGTCATAGCTAAATGTCAGGAATTACACAAACTGTAAAGTAGAACAACCCCAACCTACATGCTCCAATACATTAGCTTATTCAAGTAGTATGGCAACATAATGACAAGAAACAAACGATAATGCATTTTAATGGTAAAAGGGGATAAAAGGAATATACGACACCAAATAGCTAGCATGGTCATTAAAAAAAGACATTCGGAATCTTTCTGGAGTGTACAGGCACTGTATTTAGATCCAGCAGTTATATGCTAGGTTAAATTTGGATAAAAACAGAGCCCCCCACCCCAAAGCACCCCCCATAATGAGCACATGTGTTTGGTTCAGAAGGTGTTGCGCTCGCTCACCCCCCTTTCCTGACCTGCATGCTCTGATAAGAGTCTGGTATGGATCTTAGGAGGACCGTTTTTTTAAACATTTCTGTATTGTCAACATTGTTTTGTTTAGCCTGCTGACAGCTGAGGGGTCATCGGTTGTTAAGGACAAAGTGGCTTACCGGCCCGCTGCTTAACAACCAGCTATTCTTCACACAGAATTCAAATTGGTTGATCATTTTTTGACTGATCCAAATTATAATCATTCGGAAAATGTGGAATTCATTATAAAATGAATAAACAAAATTCATTTTAATGAATTTCAATAAAATGTGTTACTATTTGTTACAATTTCATTCAGAGATATAATATGTTTGGATAAAACTGAATCTCCAAATAACCAAAAATGTGTCAGAATTTGTATTTGAGCCAAAACAAATTGCACGTCTAATGAGCACTGATGGTTTCCTTCAGACTTAACATTAGAATTGAGGCCAAACACTTAAATTTTGGTTTCATCAGACCAGAGAATCTTGGTCCTCACAGTCTGAGATTCCTTCAGATGGAGTTTTTTGCAAACTCTAAGAGGACTTTTATGTGTCTTGCACTGAGGAGAGGCTTCCATCTAGCCACCAGAAATGTGCAATTCATTTAGTTACGAATCAAAATTCGGACAAAATCTTTATTAATTGCAGATTCGGATGTATCCAGATTTCCAAATCACAATCATAACAAATGTCAACTAATCTGAAATAAATTATAACAAAATGAATTATCAAAATGTGAAAATGAATTTGAAATAGAAACATATTGCAATAACACTGATCTACAAGGAGAAAGCCCCGGAAATTAAATTAGCTAAATGTTACCAGAATTGGGTCTCTAATAAAGGAAAACTAAGTCCTGAGTATTCATTGGCTCCAATTTCCAAGATAAAGCTTCAGGTCAAAATTACATCAAATAATTTAAAATCACGAGGGGGATGTGCGATTATGCATCATGGGGTAAAGGACGCAGTGCGGAGGGAATGTTTGGATATTCCACAGTCCATTTCTTCTTTATTGAGATCCCTTTTGCAATTGGGAGAACCATGCAAAAATATCAGTCACTACTATGAATGGTGGGCTCCCTCCACACCATTGGGACTGTGAAAGGCATGAACTTTGTCTTTTTGTTTAGCCAATGACACAGATAAGTTGCACATGTAATGAAACAATAATGAGGGGCCTAACTCTTGATCCCCTATTTTACATCCAAAATATAGGCGATATGCCTTGTTTACCACGGCTGTCATACTGCACTTTTTGGGTGCAAATGTAACCTCACCAAAAATGTAGCAGAAGTTATCTGTGTTGGTTTCGAGTTTCCAGGCTTCTGAGGGAAAATATCACACAACTGTTCCTTGGAAATGTTAGGCAATGACACTTTCACAAGCCACCAGATGTAGCTGTACCAGATGTAGCTGTATGAGGCGTAGATCTGACCAAGACAAATGTACCTTGAAATAAAAGAACAATAAATGACAGTCAGGTAATAATCTTCAGTCTCACAGTGAAGAATTTATACTTCCATGTGGTGCCATCTTCATTGTTCTACCGTACTTTGTGGAGAAGTTACGAGTAGAGTTGAGCAGACACCTGGATGTTCGAGTTCATCTGGTTGGCCGAACTTCGCGGGAAGGTTCGGGTTTGGTACCGAACTTGACCCGAAATTTACCCCGGACCCCGAACCCCATTGAAGTCAATGGTGACCCGAACTTTTGGGCACTAAAATGGCTGTGAAAAAGTCCTGGAAAGGGCTAGAGGGCTGCAAAAGGAAGTAAAATGGGGGCAAGGAGTAGGACAAGTGCCCTACAAACAAATGTGGATAGGGAAATAACTTAAAATCACAAAAAAAAAAAAATGGGAGGAGGAGGTGGATGTGGAGTAGGAGCCTAAAGGTTGACTAGGCCATGACGGTGGCAGTGTAGGTGGAAGTGGTAGTGGTGGAGGAGGAGGATGTAGACAACACTGTTATTTATTTGTTTGTTTGTTTTTTCTAATTGGGATAGCCCCCAAAATATTGAGACATATTAAAAAAAAACAAGTATACCAATGGCTGTGTGAGGCCGGTCTAAATGCCTATTCTGCACAAGGTACAGACAAGTCTTGTGGGATCCATGCCTCATTCATTTTAATAAACGTTAGCTTGTCCACGTTGGCTGTGCATAGGCGGCTGCGCTTGCCTGTGATAACGCCCCCTGCCGTGCTAAACACACGTTCAGACAATACACTGGCTGCAGGGCAGGCCAGCACCTCCAAGGCATAAAGGGCAAGCTCAGGCCATGTGCCCAATTTGGAGACCCAGAAGTTGAATGGGGCAGACCCATCAGACAGTACGTGTAGGCGTGTGCACACCTATTGTTCCACCAAGTTGCTGAAATGCTGTCTCCTGCTAAGACGTTGCCTATCAGCTGGTGGTGCTGTTTGTTGTGGCGGGCTGCTGACAAAGCTTTTCCACATTTCGGCCATGCTAACCCTGCCTTCTGAGGTGCTGGTGGTGCCACAGCTGCGTTGGTGACCTCTTCCTCCTCCTCTGCCTTCGCCTTGTGCTTCCACAGAGCCCCCTATGTCATTTGGGAATGCCTTCAGCAGCGCGTCTACCAGCGTGCGCTTGTAGTCGTGCATCTTCCGATCACCCTCCAGTGAGGGAATTAAGGATGGCACGTTGTCCTTGTAATGGGGATCCAGCAGGGTGGCCACCCAGTAATCGGCACAAGTTAAAATGTGGGCAACTGGGCTGTCGTTGAGCAGGCACTGCATGTCACGTACCTGATCCGAGGCCGAAATGCTGAGGGAGGCTTCCCTTGCGGCTGAACGCAGTATACCCCAGAAGTTGGGGACAGGAGGTATGATGCGCAGAGAAGCATGGGTTACCAGAGCTGCAGACAGACTTGAGCGAAGGTCTGTGTGGACTGGAACTCAGAGGTAACAGACTTTCAGCAGATATAGTCTCTAATAGAAATAGTCTGTAAAAGCCTGGCAACGGTGCAGCAACTCCGGAGGTGGGGACAGGTGACCAATGTAGCTGGGTCAGCACAGGCAACAGCAGCGGGTAAGTCCGAAAACCAAGCCAGGGTCAAAAACAGGAGGACAGTCTATAATCCAGGCAGATGCGCTGGTACAAGAGGCAGGATAAGGCAGAGTCCAGGTAGCAAGCCAGGGGTCAAACACAGGAGAAGGCAGAAGAGAAGTCCGTGAGGCAGGCCGGAGGTCAAATACAATGGAGAAGTTCAGGAGCAAGGTCAAGGAGCAAGCCGGGTCACAACAGGGTTTCAAGCAGAATACAGGACACAGGTTCAGGAACACTGGTGAGCTGAGACAATCCAGCGATTTGTGTGACACAGAGGCCACCTTTTATAGGACAGCAACCAGTCTCATTGGTTGTGCTGAAGGCGCAGATTGCGCCTTGCTGAACGAACGTTCATGCGCATGCGTGGATGTGATCGTCCTGGACGAGCATTCGTACGCATGCGTATAGGAGCGTGGCGATCATGCCTGCTTCCCTGATACTGCAGCATCTAGTCGCTCATGTGTGCCATGCTGCCCAGAGGCAAAGACAAGCTGTCCTCTGTGGGAGGTGTATCATCTGTGTCCTCTGTATCCCCCCAGCCATGCTCCAGTGATGCCCAGGAGCTGCGTTGGGTGCCATCCTGCTGTGAACACGGTTCCTCCTCCTCATCATCATCATCTTCCTCATCCTCCTCATCCTCCAGAACTGTGCCCTTGCTTGAAAAATGTATTACCTGGCCTATGCTGGTGCAGGAACCCACCCTCTGAGCCACTTGTGAATGACTGGCCTGATAACCGTGGAAATGACCCCTCTTTCTCCTCCTCTTCCTACTGTGCCACATCCTCTTCCATCATCCCCCGAAGTGTATTTTCAAGGAGACATAGAAGTAGGATAGTAACGCTGAGAACAGCGTCATCGGCACTGGCCATGTTGGTGGAGTACTCGAAACACCGCAATATGGTACACAGGCCTCGCATGGAGGCCCACTCGTTGGTGGTGAAGTGGTGCTGTTCCACAGAGTGACTGACCCTTGCGTGCTGCAGCTGAAACTCCACTATTGCCTGCTGCTGCTCGCACAGTCTCTTCAGCATGTGCAAGGTGGAGTTCCACCTTGTGGGCACGTCGCATAGGAGGAGGTGAGCGGGAAGACCGAAGTTCCACTGCAGCGCAGACAGGCGAGCAGCAGCAGGGTGAGAATGCCGAAAGCGCGCACAGACAGCCCGCACTTTCTGCAGCAGCTCTGACATATCCGGGTAGTTTTTTAGAAATTTCTGGACCACCAAATTCAGCACATGTGCCAGGCAAGGGATGTGTGTCAAACCGGCTAGGCCCAGAGATGCTACGAGATTTCGCCCATTATCGCACACCACCAGGCCGGGCTTGAGGCTTAGTGGCAACAACCACTCATCGGTCTGTTGTTCAATGCCCGTCCAGAGCTCCTGCGCAGCGTGGAGTTTATCCCCCAAACATATCAGTTTTAAAACAGCCTGCTGTCGTTTCCCCCTGGATGTGCTGTAGTTGGTGGTGAAGGTGTTACGCTAAGCGGATAAGGAGGTGTTAGAGGAGGAGGAGGAGGAAGCGCAGTAGGAGGAGGAGGCAACAGGAGGCAAAGAGAAATTCCCTGCAAGCCTCGGTGGCGGAAGGACATGCGCCAAACGGCTAGCCGTCTCAGGCCCACCCACCACTACATTTGCCCAGTGTGCAGTTAGCGAGATATAGCATCCCTGCCCGTGTTTACATGTCCACGTATCAGTGGCTATGTGGATCTTGCCACAGATGACGTTGCGCAGTGCACACTTGATCTCGTCCCCGACTTGTTTGTGCAGGGAAGGGATGCTCAACTGGAAAAGTAGTGGCGGCTGGGAACCACAGACTGTGGGACAGCCACCGCCATCGGGTTTTTAAAACTGTCCGTGTCCACCAGAAGGAATGACAGCATTTCAAAGCCCAGGAATTTTGAAATGCTGGCATTCAGGGCCAGGGATCATGGGTGGGTAGGGGGGTACTTCCACTTTTTCTCCAGTGTTTGGGAGATGGAAAGCTGTAAGCTTCCATTAGACCATGTGGAAATGCTTGGGGACGGTGGCGGACATGGTGGCGTTGCTGTCACATCATCTGCTGGGTGGCAGGTTACACTGGCACTGGAGAGGTGGAGGAAGAGGCCGAGGCAGCAGCATAAGAGGAAGCAGGAGGAGGCCGAGACCTTTCTTGGATTTTGAGGTACTTCCACTGCAGCAAGTGCTTTGCATTTAGATGCCTGGTCATGGAGGTTGTGCTCAGGTTTAGAACATTTGTGCCTCGCTTCAGCCCATTGTCTGAAGAACTGCCACGCAGGGGAACGCCTTTGAGCTGCCTTTGGTGTGCTAGGTCCCTGGGTGTGGTGGGTAGTAGCAGGAGTACTGTCTAGGGGACGCTCGCTCTGCTTTTGCAACATGTTTCCTCTTTTGCTGTGCTGGTGCCTCTGTGCAAACACCAACTCTTCCTCCAAACTGCACACGTCACTCGCATGACCTTCATTCCATGTAGGGTCTAGGACCTCATCATCCTCCACATCATCTTCCACCCACCCTTAACCACTGCCCTCCTTGTTAGTCTGCACACTGTAGAAAGCCGCAGCAGTTGGCACCTGTGTTTTGTCATCATCAGAGACGTGCTGCGGTGGTGTTTCCATGTCCTCATCCTGCAACAGAAGTGGTTGGGCATCGGTGCACTCAATGTCTTCCACTTCTGGGGCAGGGCTACGTGGATGGCCCATGGAAAGCACACCAGCAGAGTCATCAAAAAGCATAAGAGACCTCTCATCATCTGCGGGGACTTTAACCAAATAGTGCATAAAAACTTGGACTCGTAGGGCGCATGCGCGCAGCGGCACCGAGCGGTTATGCACGAGTGAAGCTCCGCTCCAGCTAGACACGAGACCGCGGGCACAAAAGATCGTGGGACCCCGCTTCTACCACCCACTGACGGCGGAACCCTTGTAGACCCTGGGGGAACAAACAGAATGGTCTTAGGATCCTCCAAACAGAAGATAAAGACGCGGAACATCCGCGATGCTCTGTCCCGCCAGGGATCCAAGATGGCGCCGGCACCTGTTACAAGGCCGAACACTCCCCGCTCCCACAAACAAACGCCAGGCTCCTCTCAGCATTCTGGCGGAGGAGACACAGACTCCACATCAGAATCCGATGCAGGTAGCACACACACGGTAAAGCGTGCGGATATGTTCTCCAGGTTTGAAGCTATGCTGCAGAAGGCCTTGAAGCAGACCTCTGATCACATAACTGACA